>OZ014462.1:4061693-4285611 GCA_963966035.1 Acleris laterana
ATTTGCTCAGGGTAGTGATTCTCACAACAACAACAGTCGGACGTACGAACGAGGGATTGTCCAAGCGGCGAGTTTAAGTAGTCCCGTCAGTGCGAACAAAACATATTTTAGCGCGTGCATTTTCAATTTAGCAGCATGGTTTCTGCCGATGGATCGAACGAATAAGGCTGCTTACGGCTTACGGGACTACTTAAACTCGCCGCTGCGATTTCGCTCGTTCGTCCGACCGTCCGTTGTTTTTGAGAGAATAACACCCCAGCTGCTACAGTTTTGGCAGTTTTACAGCCGGCCGCCTGCCTGACGCTAACCCTCCCTTGGCTCGTCTCGATGACTTACGATGTTTAGTCATGGAAGGTCCTTAGTCGCCTTCTACGACACCCGTGGGTAAATAGGGGTGGTGCTATTCTAACTCGACAACCACACGGGCAACCTCTTGTAATTTCACCAGATTTCTTATTCCCACACCGGAATACAACAACCATTTTACATCGTATTTTAAAGTGTCTCAAATAGTTCTACATCATATTGGCGACTTTTCTTAAACGCGTTGTATGTTAAAGTTTAAATCCCAAATAATTCAAATAATATTTAAAACTTATATTCGTCCCGCAACGACTTTCTTCCCGGTCTCTGCAGTAATGTATTCTTTTAAACGAAATGAGATCCAAAAAGCTCTTTGTCTACATAAATAATTATGCCATTTCAGATCATAACATGTTACAGATGTAGAGAATAATCCTTTCCCATCGTTTTTTGTCGGTTAAGTTCGTATTAATCTTGCTTTCTCAGTTAACTTCAGTGGCAATCAATAAGCCAACTGAGAAAGCAAGATAAATACGAAGTTATCCGACCAAAAACGACGGGAAAGGATTATTCACTACATCTGTAGTAATTAATGTCACAATGTAATTATCTTGAAATTGACTTAAAGTCTGTTTGGTTTGAGGACTTTGAGGTACACATTTTTAAAGGTAGGGTGAGCTGGAACAGAAAACTTTAAAGGGATACGTTCAACTTTGTATAACCCTGTAAAGCTCTGGTTTCCTAGGATAGCGGTGCCGTCTTATAGCGGCCGCAATATGACAGTCGCTATAGTATTATTTGAAATTACGGTGTCAACCACCGCCCTCTAGGAAACCGCGCCATTTTGTTTACATAGACAACGTTCTTTGTGACGTCATTCACCGCTGGATTACGGCCTCTATATGACAGCACCGCTATCCTAGGAAACTAAGAGCTTTATGTATAGGTACTTTGCTTACGAAGTTAGCGGTCGCGGGTTCAAGCCCCAGTAAGGGGGTGCGTAACGATCGATATAAAAATATTTTCTATAATATCAGTCGATATAACGCTCATTTGATATAATAATTAAATCATATAACAACATTTAATACAGGGTGCCTCTGACCATGGGGCTTTAAATGCAAGGATCAATTATACTCGCAAAACTGAGCATCTTTTGTTCTGCAACTTTTTAAAAACATGTCGTTTTAATTTGTTTTGTTTTTCATACAAACTAAATGTAGTTTTCAATGTATGCGATACAATACTAAATTGACAGCACATTAATAAATGTTTATCTTAATGAGATGTCAAATGTCAAATGAATAAAATCACGTCATTCGACTTTTAATTAATTAAATCAGGAACTACTTTCATCACCAAGTAAGTACAGTCGCGGAATGAAAAGGTTGACCACCTTAAGATCTGTTTTTGCTTGCTCAGTATAAGTTATCAGTATCTGCTTATCGACTCGTCTGTTACACAGTTTAAAAAGGTAACATGTGCTTGCAACGCGTAAATGAATTTATTTGAAAACTGGTCAACATTTTCATTCCGCGACTGTACAATAAAGGGCCGAGTTCACCAACCGGTTTAACAGACTGTTAAGTATTAATCAGCTGTTAGTTAATACATTTTACAACCGTCAAACCGCTAACCGTCCGTTTCATTGTTGGAGAACACTGCACTAAGGCGGCAATTATTATGATAACAGTAAAAACAAGTTTCTTTAGTAAAATATTTAATTTATCCTTTATCACAACAAAAACCAAACATTCAAATCAAACATCTTCTTAATTAACAATTTATTTTCAATTTTACACTCACTGTCGATCTCGTATTGAATTTTCAACATGCCTTCCCTCCCGTCGCATGCAAGTTTCGTATCTCCTTAAAATTTATCTTTCACGGGGCCAATAATACTTAGTATCGTTAATAATGCCCGCCCATACGTTCAGGGACCAACGATATTGATGACCAGTTTCCTTATTCCAATGGGGATTGTCTGTTGACCAATAATGGACATTTCTGCGATTCCACATACCATTGCGGCAAAATGTGCTTTCATCTGTCCAGATAACACTTTTTAGAAAATCTGGATTTTGGCGATGTTGTTCCAAAAACCATTCACAATAAGCTTTACGTATTGGGAAATCCCTCGGTAATAACCCGTGTACCTTTTGCGGTTTGAATGCCCACGGCTTCCACCTGCGTATTGCCGGTAATCGGTCGATCATCTCTAATTCGTTGAACTGCATTTACTATTACACGAGAGTTACGTGGATGCCTACGATTCGGAAACCTTTCTCGGTAAAGTCGGAGTGCTTGGGCTCCGTTTCCTTGTGTTTCTCTGTACAACAACACCATATCAGTCAATTCTGCTGAAGTGAACACTTGATTTGGCATTTTTAAATTTATTACCTACTTAATTGTTAAACTGAATAAAATTTCTTTGACGGCAAGATTTTTGATTGGCAAATTTTAATTTTTAAACAAATTCTAAGTGAAGAGAAGAGGTTGTTAAATTACGAGGTTGTAAATTAGTTTCATACCAAAAAAGGTGAAAAACAAAGATAAACCTCTTTATGGCACATTTGACAATGAGTTTGTAAGCGGAATAGAAAATTATCTTTTAAAGTCCCCCGTACCAAGAAAATTTTGCCCTCGTACCATGAGATAGCGATAATACCGCCATGTCCAATACACTGATTTAACGATTAAACTTTGAGGATCAATAAATTATCTAAATTCAAGTTAATTGAAAATGTTACAAAACAAAAGTAGCTCAGTTAAGCGACTAGAATCGAACCTTGCATTTAAAGCCCCATGGTCAGAGGCACCCTGTATATTTAAATATGATATAATTATCATTTTATATAACGATCACTTGTTCTAAAAATATTTTATATAACATGCATTAAGTATAATGCATATTTACTATAATCAACTTATGATATAAAGCTAATTTCATATAAAGTACAGTTGGTATAAAAAAATATAGTAACCCCTATTGTCGAAGTTGTTGACCAAAAAAACACCCTGTATAGGTTAGGTTAGGTTAGAATTGTGTCAAGGCGCGAAGCGCCATAACTACGCGGAATAGGAGCTCCGCAAAGCGGAGCTCCGTCGACTTTGCCTCACTGTCAGCGTTGTACCAAAAAAACATGCGACAAAAAAAGTTATTCCAAAGAAATATACTTAACAACTACCAGAAAAGTAGTTTAGGTTAGGTAAATAAAACGCAATTTGCACATTAATATATCTATTTATATATATATTTTTTACTACCACTTGATAGTTATACAATATGATTTTTATACAAAATGATGATTATACCAAATGATGTTTATAATAAATAAACGATATACCAAATGATAATTATAGTAAATAAAAATAGATATTTTGATAATATACCAATCGTTTATTATATAAAATGAGTGATTATATCCTTTAAAATTATATCAAATGTTATTATATTAAATGAAATTATATTAATTATTTTTATAACGATCATTACACACCCCCAGTAAGGGCAGATTTTTGTGTGACGCGCACAAGATTATTGTTCCTGAGTCATGAATGTTTACGGTGTATTTAATGATGTATTTATTTATAGAAGTAAGTATAGATAACAAACAAACGAAAGAACTTACAAACTTGCTTAAAACTACACTAATCTAACAAACCGCTACCAGTGGCCATTGTTCCCAAAATGCTGGCAGCATTGCCACGTTGAATGGCAATGCTTAATCTTTGTGCCAAGTACAGGCCAGCATTTTTGTCACGGGTTGCGTCGATCAGGCGCTTTGACATATCTTTAAAAATACGGTGTGCTCCTGGTCCCCACGGTCCTAATATAGATCAAATTCAAATTTATTCAAAATATTTATTTGAAAAATATTTCGTCTATCGTTGTCTATTACGTTTTTAAGTTCTGTCGTTTATAAAGTAACTGCTTTAGTTCTGTTACAGAGAAAAAACCCTCCTTTGTAGAATCTGTTAAATAATAACACAATACATCGACATCATACAGTTAGTCGTATTGAGCTCAGATGAGTCATACAACTCATACAAGTCATACATTGCACAATGGTTAACAAGCCTACACTCGCCAATTTGGGCGGACCGTTACGATGGTTTGTCTGTCCGTAGATCTAATCTGTTTATTGATTACATTGATCTATTGAATGATTGTCATTACAACTGTTTCAGTTAGTCATGGTTAGAATAATAGCCCATGATTTATAACACTCTGTATGTAGTAAATAAATATGAACGTCGTCAAAACAAAATCAACTCTAGGGAGTTCAAAAGTATGACCTGAATATTGGGTGTTTTTTACAAGTAAAAAAACCTTCCATTGAGATTTACAAACCACAGATAGAAAACTTCGTTCAGAAATCGTGCTGACATCTTGCGTCACGCGAAGGAAAGTCACGCGAAGGGCGCGAGAACCTTCGATTCGTTTAGAAAAGCCGTTAAGTTAGTTAAAGAAAGTTCCACTGACATAATTGCTCACGATTATAGTAGTAGACTCGATTTAAATTGAGTTTGTAACTGGAGGGGGGGGGGGAGTTTATAACTTGTATTATTTAGAGCACTCAGGCCACCTGGGCCACGTTTTATAAAGCTACAATTTTAACAATTTTACAGGCCTAAACTGGCAACACTACTCAAATGGCTGGTCGTCATTGGTCGAAGTTGTGTCAGATGGAAACTTGTGACCTGTAAATTGTTATTTGTAAAACTTTTAAAACAGGCCACTGGTGGTTTGAAAAGGGATTTAAGGCCTGTCTTGGCTGACATGCTCTTCTCAAAGTATACGTCAAGCCATGGTAGACTGTAATTTTTGACACATGTTGTGACGAGCAGTACAGTCGAGATCAGTTTATTAATACGCATAGACATTTGCATTGTCATGACTGCAATCTTAAGACTGAACATGCGTTGCTAACCCAGGGGACCTTGCCAAGATGCACTACGATAACTAGCGTTTCTATTCGTTTATTTTTTAAGACTGCACCGAGCAAACGTCGATCGTCCAGTGGCGCCCTCATTACTATTATTGTGTTTTCTAATTAAAGATTTTTTTTGCAATCAGATGATACATTTTTGTAGCGCAAGTAAAAACACAAATTTATGGGATACGTAACAAACTTTAATAACACAACTAAACTACACTATTAAACTTTGATTAGTGAGCTTAACGGAAACAGGTGGCCACTTTTTTCCGTTAAGTTGATAACTCGAAGGTGAATTGTTATTAAACTATGTGATATACCCTATAAGTTGTGTTTTTATTTGTAGTACAAAAACCTACCGAGCAATTTCACGAAAATACTTTAGTTTATTAGAAAACACAATAAAAGTAATGAGGGCGCCACTGTACATCCAGCGTACGCTCGGCGCAGTCTTAAACCAATAGCGTCACTGGTAGATGGCGTGATACGAAAAGTCACCTTATCTATCAGTGACGCAATTGGTTTAAGAACTAAACGAATAGAAACGCTAGTTAGCGTAGTGCGTCTTGGCAAGGGGCTCTGAGGACTGCCTCTATGCTAGTAATACAACACCGTAACACCGTCACAAAACTGCGAGCACTGCTGCTTGCCGGTAGGTTAAAGGATTCGACGGTGCTTACCACCTATAAACTAAGGTAAGACTAAGCCAAGCAACTTCGTTAACGAAAAAATATTACCGAAAATCTGCGACCAATATACATTCTTGTTAGAACATCCTTAGAATTTCGTTTGACGATTTTAAACGTTTTTACTTGTAGTATGTAGAACTTTTTAGTATGTAAAGACAATTAGCTCCGTTCGGCGACCGTAATCGTTATCGAAAATGCTTAGGAGAGACGTAAGCTGCCGGACGGTCGCGTCAAACGCTAATGTCAACCCAATACATTTTGCATGACGAGCCGAAGTGAGGGCGATTTACTAGTTGTAATGTAAAACTAAAAAAATGCAGTAGTGTAACTAGAACAACTTGCTACTTAATTTAAACACAGGGGTTTGTTTCAAATACTTTCTTTCTTTTAATAAATTATATTCAGCTATACATATGACGCACGCTTGCCTGGAAGTGACTCCCGAATATTCTATCAAACAAAATGGTCGCCATCTCATTACAATTCACAACTTAAAATTAAAATATCAAGAATAAATAACACAATTAGAATGCAACAAGTTTATCCTGACACAGTTTTATATCAGCTACTGCTACTATAAAGTTCTTGCATTACAGTATTTACAGTATACCTAATCGGATTCAATTAAAAACACGGAAATAATTATTTTACTATTACACCGAAGTCTCTATTCTAATTGACTCTCAAATGTATGGTAAATAAATACATAATAGGGGATAGAATATCTCTCAAAAATTTACCTAGCCCCAAACTAAGCTCTAGGCTTCTACTATGGGTATTAGACAACGATATAAATACTTATGAAGAGAGATAAATATGTATCTTTTCCCTCAATATTCTCGCCCACAAAATTTACGTCCAAGAAATAGATTAGCAACTCCCTTTTCAACTCTACAAATGATCCATTCTGGCCCATTCGCAATGTCAATAAAAATGTATAATAATATTCCTAGCTCAATTAAAAATATAGAAAACCCCAACCAGTTTAAATTACAGCTCAATTTTTTTTTATTACTTAAAGCATACTACTTACTTCAAGAGTTCTCTAATTAGAATTAATATTTTATTTAGTTTTATTAATTTGTGCCATGAATTTAAAATTACTAGAATAAAAGTTAAAAGTTAGAATGTAAGATATTATACTTATAAGTTCATTACACTATTTTTAAGATGGCTGTGCCCTAGCAGGGTTCATGTTGAACTTAATAATATTTACTTAAGACCTTTTGTATACAACATGATCGCAATAAACGTTTTGATTTGATTTGATTTGAATACTTAAATACACAGAAAACATCATGACTCAGGAACAAATATTGGCGCTCATCACACACATATCTGCCCTTATGGATTTGAGTCCTGGACCGCTAGTTTGCTAGTCAGGGACACTACAAACTAGGCCAGCGCGTCGTCAATTGACCCTCAAATGTATGTCAAAGATGCGCTGTCTGACCTACATAGTAGTTATGAACCATATCGCATAAGGTGGGTTCCGAACTTGACCGCGACTTTCATCGGTGCGCGGGCGCAAGTGGCGCGCGGCCCCGTTCTAGATCTGCGCACGATTCGGCCATTTCTCCGAGCGGTTACTTAAGAGGATTGAGAAGCGGCGCTTAAATTTCGTGGGTCATTTTTTTTTCTATATTTAAGCTCCGACAGACGTTTCTCATCCCCTAAATCAAGTCCGATTTCCAAGATTTTTGATAATGTTGTTATGAAAATCTAGGTTTGTACGTTACCGTATTTTTCCATGAAGTTATATTCTTAGAAAGGAAAACGTACAGAGACCAAGTTTTTCATAATATCTACATCTTCAAAAAAAGTAATAATCTAACTAGATTTAAAGGGAAAAGTTGTCTATATTTTGTATGTTTTTTATTTATTTCACAATCCACTTATAAAACTGAGTGCGCGCAGTTTGCAAATTTAGTTAGTACTGTGATGTTGTCAATAATGAATTTGAGGAATTAAACATAACTAAAATAAATATCAGAGGACTATCTGACACGTGAATAATCGAGCCCCAAATTTCGTAGGCAGGGTCACTTATATCCACTAAGCCTGACGCGTGGTCAAAAACATACATCCTTATTGCTTGCACTACGTTATACATACGTAAAATTAAACCATATCTACTTAATACTACTAAATGTTTGAAAAACAATGACTTGTCAGTTTAGTCTACCTAGATTTTAGAGTCATTTTGTCATGGGGTACCAGCTAAACCGCTTTTCTATCGAACCGATGTTATCACGGTGTACAATTACATTGACGACTTTTTCTACACAAATTCGGTTGAACATTGGTATAATTTTTATTACTTCTCTAATTGTAAACGGGCTTATGCACAAAGAAGATTGTTAATCGAAGTACTTTATATAAAACTGTAATATGATGTTTTTCCATTGTAGGTATGTGTCCTAGTTTAATGATGATGATACTTCCTTTTTTTACCACATTATTTTTGTTTAGTTTCAATCATAATTTAAAAGTATAGGTTAATTTTTAGCACTACTAGAGCGAATTCACTGTAGTGAAGTACGCGGGACGTTACACTACCGCGAAAAGAAAGTCTATGAAGTTATATTATGTTATCCAATCTGTGGCAAAGCCCGTAGGTTCTATAGACACAAACTTTTTTAATTTGTAGGATGTTTAAAATTTTATTTGATAGTAAGTGAATTATGTTTTAAAAAGCTTAGGTTCTTGATATAATGTTGTGTTATTAACTTATTAAATATGTAGTTTTCTAAACTTTTCAATTGGCTGATTTTATTTATGTTTCTTATTATAGGTTATTAAAAAAAGAGCGTTTTTTTTGGATATTTCGATGTATCTTATTAAAATGATACGGAAAATTAGCATTTGCGACTCTGTGAACGTACCAGACGTAGTTACTACGAGCTCTACCTAGCTCTATCTTGACTGATAAATGTACAGTAGCGAATGTATATATTGTACGAGTATATGTATAGTGGATTAGAAAATACTGTTCCAAATCGAGATGAACATACAAAATAGTTACAATCGCCGGTACAATGCAACTTTGTCTCGTCCAAACAATCCAAATAGAAAGTCCCAAACAAGGCCGGACATTGATAACAAGTACGCGAAGACTGCGTGCGCGCACCGAACAATCGCGTTTATGCTTACGGGAAATCGCGCATTTTCCAGTGTCGCCGGCGAAACGCACTTATGCAACGCGGTGCAACCAAACCGTTTCTAATATTACACACATGCATTTCAGCTTTCATCGGCATACTCTCAAGTAAAATGGCGGGTAAAAAATCTAGTGCTTTCTTTTTCAATGTCGAAGAGCGAGATGGAGCATTTCATTCAAACTAAAGACTGAGACGACGCTATATTATGTTATTGCGTGTTTGGCGACATTTGAATTTAGAAGCGATGGAACTGACTGGTTTCCCGCCAAACGACTTTGACAGTTAGCGCATAGATACAAGAGTTTGCTTCTATCCGGCGAGTGTTGCCGGTTGGCGGGCGCAATTCGCGTGCGGTGAAATGTGGGACAATCGAAAGCCTTTCTCCGGCGGTTAGGTATTTTATTCCGTTAGTTTTTTTGTGGCAGCCATTACACTAATATGGCTGGTGGCATCATTTTTTCGCTTTGTCACGTAGTCACGTTAGATCATTCTTGTTAGACGTTCGAAAGCTGTTCTGCTTCGGAATCGGAGTCGCATAACTGTACACCGGAGAGAAATGATGTAATTGTAATCGTTCATGTTTTGCTGGATTTTCTGCGGTTAATTTTTTATTGCGGTAATGAAATGCTTTTTCATGGTCGTTTGGACTCTGTGGTTTTATTTTAACTGTTTATTTTTACTCACTTTATTACTGTTTATATTTTTCCTATACGGTAAATGTAGAGATTTCAAAAGGTAAACTTTTTGTGCATACGTGTCAACTGCTTCATATTTTAGAACAATTCATCTCTTTAGTTTTTTTCATCTCTTCACACTTTCAAAAAAGATAATAAGAACAGACACATACTTACCCCAAAAAAGGACGTAATTATATCGTATTCACTAAAAATACTACAAAATTGGAACTAACTTCCTAAGGCGCCATAATACTATAGTTTCAGTCTACTCCACACAGGGCTTCAGTCGTGACACAATTTGAAAATTAGAAAGAGCTGCAGCTGTAATTGCATAATTTGCATAGGCGGTGCAGCGGCCGTGGCCACTTTCTCCCTAACGGGACGCAAACTGGGACATCCGCCGATGTTTCTATGCTAATCTGTGGCTACGAGTTTTAGTAATAACCAGATACAAGTACTAACTTTATGTTCTCAAATTTTAATACTAGAGAGCAGGATGTAATAGACACTAGGTAGTGTGGCAGTCGTTTGATAGTTTTTTCTGAACGGTGTTAATTTTGTTGCACAATTTATTGAGTTTTATAGGGTATTTGAGTACTATTTAATTATTTGAAAATGACAAGTGACGAATAATTTGCCATCTAACGTACGTACTTATAATAAAAAAAAATGGAAGAGTTGTTTGACAAACCTAAATACGTGTGTGCTAAAGCTGGAACTCATAGTTCATTGTAATTAAATATCAAATATAATATGAGTTTTGATTACCTACCTTTATAAAATAATGAAATGATTGTTAGGATTAACTTCATAATTGTTCATTTTTATAATCCGTATTTGATTCTATTTTTTTTTAATTCAGTGTAAGTAATTCCGTACACATTAATTCATAAAGAATTAAACGGGAAAAGGTACTTATTGCTGTTAGGATCTCAAAACTAACACAAATCTCTCTCATTTTAAATAATACACACTTACTTAACACAATGCATAATGTTAATAACAATAACAACAGAAAGCGTATTATTTATTTCTGAATACATTGAGAATAAAATTTATTTCCAATTCAATTGACGCAAGCAACCCTGTCGTTTGACGTCACAAGTTTTATCGACAGTTATTCGTTCTTGTTTTAAGAAAAAGAAAGGATGCAATAGTAGGTCAAACAACAAATAACAGTATCTTGCATTATATTTATGTAACTGAAGCTGATTCCATTTCAGAAAAAAAATTACGGTAAAAGAGTAAAATAATTTAAATAATTTGTTGGCCAAGCAACTAGTTTCAAAAGATAAAAATGATTATAAATATTTACATTAATTTCATTTCATAAAACAAATGACTTTCTCAACATTTTTTCCTCATTTGCAACAATTTATGTCAGTAAGCGCGGGAAACGCCATTAGCTCATTAAAAACAAAATGTCCGCCGGTCGGTGTAGCCGGCGGTAATATTAGTAAACACAAATAAAGTGGTGTTTTATGATGCACGCTAGCAAGTGGGTCACACAATCGGTGAAAGTTCGGCGAAAGGGGATCACAGTTACTGGCGTTACGTGGAAACGTGTGACACTTTCTTTAATTGAGATATTGACAGTCAAACGCCATTTTTGTCATAGACAATATGTGCATTTGCGCGGGAAAAGTGGAAGTAACAAAGCGATTGTTTATTTGTCATTGTTTTGATTACTAAGTAGGATTGGTTTTTGTCTCTTTGTATTTAGGAAAGGAAAGCTGATGTATTGTATAAGGGACGAATATATAAATACTTCTGTCGTGATAATATTAACTTATTCGACATGATTCGGGTTGTCGTATGCACACAGTAAGAAGTGAAAACCTATTCTAAAATCAATATAAGTAAGTTACAAATCAATTTAAACGAAGAAGTTCCATAAATTCACTATGTAAATGCATTATTCAACGATCGTTAGACATTTACATCAACGTAATATCGTCTAATGGTCGTAAATTTATCTCTTTACCTGATAGATGCTAGTTTCTATTAACTTTGATTTGCAAAGATACGAAGTAATTTTTTTTATAAGTTGATGTTGATTGTCTAAAACCCAACATTAGCATTACACCTTGTTAAATTAAAACAAGGAGTGAAAGCCATTAATTATTAAAAATTACAGTTATCTATACTAATATTATAAAGCTGAAGAGTTTATTTGTTTGCTTGAACGCGCTAATCTCTGGAACTACTGGTCAGATTTGATAAATTTTTCAAGTGTTAGATAGCCCATTTATCGAGGAATGCCTATAGCCTAAAGACTGTATCGTTTAGTATAAATACATACAAAACCTAGTGTAACTTTTGACATTCGTATTATTTTGAATTACAATGTTCTGAGGATATGACCTGAAGGTGTTTTTTAACCATTTCATCTGATATAATATGGTTAACTTTTGTGTCTTAGAGACTTTATGATGCTTTCAAAATCGTCCCTAAAATATATTTCGGACAAGCCTATTGAGCTCAATTTGAAGTATTTCAGCAACTCCTAAAGTACAATTTTAAAATGCAATAGGTTGATATACAGCCTAAACATGTTAACTAAGTGTCCCCTTCATGTTTACCCGAATGAGCATCCTCAGAATAAATATGATCGATTTTTACTTTCACACAAAAGCGACTTTTTACGTAATGTTTTGGTTTCCCATCAATATCTGGTGCGAGCGGGAGGAGGGAGACAAACCAAAGGTCTCAGCCAGACCCAAGCACAATGGACAATCGTGGCGTCCAACCATCGGTAAAACACGTCGATAGAAACGCTTCTTAATAGTTATAATAGATGTCAAAGTCGGAGTTGTAATGAGTAATATGCCATATTCTCAAAATGGCCACCGCCCACCGCCATCCATGCCATTTTTTTATTAAAAATAAATTAAAGAGAATGCTCAGATGTTTTACTTTGGGAATCTTGTGTAATTATGGTTTGCGTAGTATGATATTTTTTTTTGGTTACGTTGTCTAGCTCGCAAACAGTAAAATTTCTTTTGCTATTTGTCCACTTTCGTTAACATCACTCAGATGGATTCGGTAAATTTTGACTAAACCATATGCCTCAAGTCGAGCCCGCAGGATGAAATGTGTACCTAATAAAAACACTAATTAAACACATGTACAATTTAATCTAAAAAATACTTTAGCAAAGAAAGATGACTACGTAAAGTTGTATTTATACTAAACGATACAGTCTTTATCTATAGGCTATATATCATACTCACATAAACCGAAGCGAGAGCGGTTTGCTAGTATTTCATAAAAGAATTATAGCGGGTAGTAGCAACTTATCAATATTTAATGAGAGGTAAAATAATATCAATGTACACCTAGGTTGCTAGCCGGCTAGTCAGCGTGCACGTTGCACAAGCGAGGGAAGTGCCATGGTTTCCAGTTTGCTGTTCCGTGCACTTTCATCGTTTTTGCGCGTAATTAGAAACTACACTTTAATAACATAAATTACGTCGTTGTCGAGCTGTTATGTAGACTATAATATATAGCAAAATAGACTTTGACAGGTGGAATTACAATTATTTTCAAGTGGCAATACCACATTAAGCAGCAGTGATTGAGTAAAGATTAAATAAAATTATCGATATACGAGCTTGTGAGTTTACTTATAGACCAATTTTAACTATTATATAAAATTAAATATAAGGGCTTAATCCATCAACTATTTAAATGCTATTCACTTGTCTAAATTACCCTTTTATGGTATTTAGGCAAACGAGCACACAGCCCATCTGATGGTAAGTAAACTCCGAGGCCCATAGACTTTTGCAGTCGCAAGATTGCAATCTTACGATTACAATGGTAAAACTGCAAATGCGTTGCCAACCCTGAGGACTTAGGGCCCGTTGGGTCAGTAGTTAACTCAAATAATTGTTAAATTCGACACATTTCCTTGAGATTTTACCATTACTTACGGTTTTAAACGATTCGTTAGTTTAACTACTAGTCAAACAACAGGCCTTAAGTAATTTCATAGGTTCCCTTAACCCCTCACTAGTACCTTTACCATGAGTTGCAATTACCGAACTCGCTAGCGAGTCGAATGCTCTGTCCCTCGCACTATTAGAATACTGTGAGGGACAGGAGGCCCTGCCAAGATGCATTACGCTAACTAGCGTTTCTATTAGTTTCGTTTTTAAACCAATCGCGTCACTGGTAGATCACGTGACTCTTCGTATCGCGTCATCTACCAGTGAAGCGATGGGTTTTAAAACAAAATGAATAGAAACGCTTATTCGCGTGATGCATCTTGGCTAGGCCCTGCAGAGCATTCAACTTGCTAGCGAGTCATTCATGGTACAGAATACAAGCATGCGTGTAAGCTGTTACTCGTATTTGGCGGCAGATTAAAGGGTAAGATGTTGGTAGCGATCCGGACGGACCCTGCAAAGGTCCTTCCAGCACTTGACTAGCCACCTTTGCTGAGTTATCTACTTTGGAACGACTAAACATTAAAAAAATTATATAAATATTTATACAGTGAAAAAATAATAATGGGTACATAAATACATAGAAAAAAACACTCAGAATCGAATACTCGTGCTCATCATTTTGCTCATACCGAAGAACGAACCTAGGACCGGTAGCTTCATAGGCAATACGAACCAACTAAGCTAAATGCGTCGTCCATAACTGTTAGCAAGGAAATTCGATAGTTAAAGTTGACGCTCTTTCAATTTAAGTATGCATTTTGACAGCTGTCATCATAGTAAAAAATATGTGTTTGAGGTTATATTTTGTACGCCTGTGACAATTGTCAAATCGGGCCTCTTAGAACGGCCAAACTATAAGCGCGTCGTTTCTAGTTGTTCCCATTAAAACAGATTCCACTCGATTAACATTTCGAAAAATTAAAAAATAATAATCTAGGTCGCTGCTTGAAAACATTATAGATTTTGTACCTGATCGTTTCAGCTGTCTTCTTCCTTTGTCCCAAGCAATACTTTAATAAACAACGATTATTAACAATTGTAGCTTACCTACCATTCTCAATTTAAATCACTTCGAGATTATACCGTTACCATGGCAACCCTACTTATCCCTTCTAAGTGATACCAGCAACAATAACCATAGATAAGCTTCATCTGAAACAATACATGCACGAACCGTTATGCGCGGCATAGACGTGCATCAGTTTTGAGGTCGCTTTCGCGCGTTTCACCGGCCAGCATCGCGGTCACCCCGTTTTGAAACAGTTTTGTCTATGGTTTTAAGGCTGCGGCTGATAGACTGCGGATGCGTTTTTTTTGGATGTTTATAATGCGTTAGTGACAAGTAAAGCTGAATTCACAGTGAGATAATGTTCGCAAAACAGCGACTACAAAACCTACATTCTTATCGCAGTGTCAATTTGATAAAGGTGGTTATAAATGGACGCTAATTGTAATTGTATTGTAGCTTATTATCGACATAATATATAGTGGGCTCTGCCTACCCCTCTGGGAAACAGGCGTGATTTAATGTATGCATGTATATACTGGTTTTATTTTCAAAACCGTAAACATTTCAGGTTTAAAAAAAATAATTATCTAAAGGTTACAATATCCAATAAAAAAAAAGTATAAATTAAATGTAGGTTTGTTCAATTTTTACCCTTTTTAATTCACTTAGCGACCTGTTTCTCCTATTATGCTTAACTAACGAAAGAGTTAAAGATAATGTTTATATAATTATCTCTCAAATAGTATTTTTCGTAATCGTGTTATAATAGAGAGCTTTTTAGTCGAGTACCGTGTTTAGGCCACGAAGCTTGCTGAGTGGCCTAAGTAAGGTACGAGATTAAAAAGCTTAATTATGACACTATTGTGAATAATACTTTTTGTACGAGTTTATTAAAATTAATAATGTAAGTCATTAATACGAGTATATAAGAAAACTAAAAGTAGATTTTTGACAGATGATGCGACGCTGCTACGTTCCGAAACGACACAGATTGGCAATTTTGTATCGGATCGAGGCTCCTTAAACAAGGACACATATATGGAAATCCGAAGTTCTATTTTCAAATTTTTTTCGGTTGTTTAGAGCGTACCTATCGAAATAGTTATTTCGGTTGTTTCGGAAGTAACAACTATGAAAAGAGTGACGTTGCAGTATTCTCTATAAAATCTTTGTACACAGATTTTAATCGACGAGTATAAAAAAATAAATAAAACACTCAATCTCAATCTTTTTTTGTTCGTTTTACTGCAACGTCACTCTTTTCATAGTTGTTACTTCCGAAACAACCGAAATAACTATTTCGATACGCTCTAGACAACCGAAATAGTTTTTCGGTTGTTTCGGAAGTAACATCTAGACTATTCAACGATGAAAAGAGTGACGTTACAGTATTCTCTATGAAATCGTAATACACACATTTTAATCGACGAGTACAAAAATCAAGATTAGTTAATTATTACTCCTGAAAAGTAGATCACAAATATTACAGTAAACCTATTTTTAACCCCCGACGCAAAAAGAGGGGTGTTATAAGTTTGACGTGTCTGTCTGTGGCGTCGTAGCTCCTAAAGCAGGTTTTCTAGCGATGGTTCTTAGTAAGGTTTTATGAAAATCAGTTGAGCCGTTAAAGAGATATCAGCTCTCAAAGAAGGGGTCACCATTATGTCGGGGGATTTTATCTATCTAATAGTTAGGTTTAAAACCTATGACGTCTATCCGTCCCGACTACAAAGAGACGTACCGTAAAACGGGGTGAGTAAGTGAGAATTAAGAGGTGAGTAGTGACACCACCCTATGATACTCGTAACTCACAACTTGTTAGAAATAAGAACAATTATTAATTGGACAATAACGTTCGGTCTGTTGGAAATAATTTCAGTCTTATAATTATTAACGTATGCGTATGCTTCAATTTAGGTTGTGTCCATACTCACCCCATTTTACGGTATCCAAGCCTAGAGCTGAGTTTGGGACTAGATCAATTCATTAGACATGTCCCGCGATGTTCACTACTTTTTTTATTGCTATTTATTGTTTTTACTTTTTTCCGTGTAGCTCATGTGTGTAGTGAATAATAGTACATTGTTGCCTAGGCGCGGAAAGTAAGGGTTTTCCTGACGAGGTGGTTAGCTGGCCGAGCAATAGCGAGGCCTGCTAAAATACGAGTCAGGAAATCCTCGTTTCCGACGCGGCATACATAATGCTTTTCTCAAACATGTGAGGAAATAACACAAATATATAATTACAAGTATTTTTAAAAACCTATAACAAATTCGGAGATAATGTTTGTTTGAAACCTACCGGGTATTAGTGAAGATAGTTTCACGCACAACGCACCGCCGTCGGCCCACACTGCACCCACAAGTTGGGTGTGCGGGATTTTTTTCACGTTCCTTTCGATTTTGTATGCAATAGAGAGCACTTTTAATAAACAATATGGGCATGGACGGAAAGTGTTTTCATATGTTTTTTTTACTCCTAGGAGTAAAATGAGGCACTTTCCATCCGTGTGTTTCAATCGGAAAACCGTTATTTACGAGCATGTTTGAGAAAATGTATTTTTCTTTCTTTCTTTCATTTATATTTATATTTATTTATAATTTTAATTTACAGTTACTTGTCAATACTTGGTTTATTGTCCAGTTAAAGTCATTCCACATCAACAAATAGCCCTACGGTGGCTCTCTCTGTTCCGCCATGACACTTATTATAAGTAATAATAAATCCCAGTCGCTCCCAGTTAGACCACAGCCTCGCTGCAATCTCCCGACAATGGGTAGTCGCCTACCGCTTATGGTATGACAACTCTGTCGCTGTACTTCATGTTAATGGTTTGGCATAGACAAAGGTTTGTTAGAGGTAGTGTGTCCGGCAGTTAAAGCGCTGAATGCAGTACGGTTAAATTATATTGCAGACATTCTACAGATTAGGTTAGGGCGCATATTTATGTATGTATCTATCTATATCATGTTTTCTTTTTCCACTCTCCTCTAACCACTGTTAGCTCTGACCTTTCATACTCACGTCATGCTTCACACGATCAGTCCAAACCTTTTCGGTCTTCCTCTACCCTTATATCCATCCTTATTCATACTCATCACTCTTCTTTTTATGTTTCCTTAGTCTCTCTTCTTAAAATGTCCATACCATACCAATTTATTACTCCTCAACATTTTGATTACAGATGATTCCTCTCTATATTCATTCCCAATCTTATCCATTCAAATTCACAAATTGGCTTTTGGTCGCCGGGTTACAATAGTCACTCCGTGTCTTCCCGTGGATGTCGTACGAGGCGACTAAGGGAATAAAGGCTTGTAGTACTGTTAGGCGATGGGCTTGCAACCTGTCACTAATACACTGGTAAACATCTTAGTCTAATTGTGCAAAATGTGGTTACAGAATTATCACCAAGTTTTTAGAGTTGTTGGTAACTCTGTAGCTCTGCAATGCCTACCCCATTCTGGGAATAAAGACGTGAGTTTATGTATGTATGTAATCTTATCCATTCTAGTGACCACACATACATCGTCATCCACTCAAATGCACTCTCTATTCATCTCTCTCCTTGGTAGACCAACACTCAGACTCATGCATATTATCATATGACGACCGGTCTTACAATGGTCTTATAAATTTTACCCTTGAGCTTGAGGGGCTATACGAGTAAATATATGTATATCTATGGGAACACGTTAGGTTAGGTTTGGTTTATACGCGATATCGAAAAGTTAAGTCTTCTACCGAAAAATTGCGTTCGGAATGATGAAAATTCGGAATTTGAATCAATTCGGAATTATGACTCTTCGGAGTTATGTAGTGTACCCATCTATTTATATCCTCGAATATAAAAGAAGAAACTGCCTGACTTTTCAACGCACAGCAAAAACCGCTAGGGACTTCAAATGTGGAGGGGGTACTCCTTGGGTACCCTAAAATCGCCCCTAAAGGGAAGAAATAGGAGGAGTCCCTGGAAACCAATTCTACACGTATGAAGTCGCGGGCGTCGTCTTGTTTATAATAGTATTGCCAATCAATAGGTATACTGTAATAAATAACTTACTAAAGTAAAGTAAAGTATCCAGAACATTTTTGAATTGGTTGAGTATCAAACTCGACATGTACATATAACAATTAAACGCTATTAATAAGAAGTTACACATTCTATAGTCTGTGTCAATTGAAATTGCCAAAGATGTAAATAAATAAGTACTATTTGACACAGCCTCAAATATCCATTAAGCGTGTTTTTATTTAAAATATTCCGTAACTAGTTATTTAATCTTAAACTTATTGAGTTAGTTATTGGTCTCTTGGTCTATAAAAGCACGTGATTATCGAGTAACATTTAATGGTGAATCGGTTCGCTTGTTCGTGTTTACATCTTTCCCAATTTCAATTGGCACAGACTATAATAAACATTATCTAGTTTATATAATACACGCGACCTATGTAGGGTTCTTGAATATTTTGGTCACAGATAGAAAGGACAGTGATAATCTAAAAAAGTTGATGAGATATAATTAATGTACTCGCTAACGAGTCGAAGCTCTGTCCCTCGCAGACCTCGCAAGTATTCTTATAGAGTGCAAGGGATTGAGGATTCGACTCGCTAGCGAGTACGGCAATTGTAACTCATCGTAAGGGTACAGTGGGGCTATACAAGTTGCCATCGTTCACGAACGCTAGCGTTAGGTGATCACTGGCGACATGTATTGTCATTGAAAAATGTATGGGAATGACGTAAGTCACGTGATATATCACTCGTTACAACTGACACGCTTGTCTAGCCTATTTAATTTTGACAGCGCCAAGGGACAGGTGATCACCAAAGTGATCGCCTAACGCTAGCGTTCGTGAACGATGGCAACTTGTCTAGCCCCACAGATTCGCATAGCTCTCGATACCACAGTGCGGTGCTCTACACTCGGCTGCATGGAGATTTTTGACGTCAACTATACCTAACAGCTGTTACAACTAAACTAAAATTCCGGCACTATACCAAGCATTGACACTAACTATACTTAACCCAATTCAACCGTCATTGACATTCGCGCTGCGTTCACTTTCACCGGCGTACGCGCCACACCCGCTCCCGTTGCGCAAGCGCAACCGAGGAAGTGACGCGCGGAAGCGCCTGCGCAAGGGCGTTAGACGCTTACGGTCACGATTAGTGTGTGTGGAAATTATAGTGGTAATACTGCCAATTACAGCAGTATATGTATCAAGACTTCATTCTCTTATATCGCCTTTTTCTTTTGGATTGAATAGTGGTACAAAATCGCTTTCTCCTTCCTTTAACATCGAGTATGTATGGGTAAGGGAACACCTTAATATTCCGTTTTTTTCCCAATATTCATTTGTCCGAATTTTCATTTTCAACGTATCGGTCACATCGATAACCGATACTTTAATGACATGCAATACTTTAATATTAACATTAAAATACAACCGTTTCAACAGGTTTCTAAATATAGGTCATTGCTTATCGTTTCTGAACATACATATATTATATACTACATATAACAATCATGATTTGTACACAAGTATGAATTACCTTCCTCTTAGCTGAGTTTTCTGTCCGGGGAAGTTTAAACGTGACCTATGTGACGCGACTGATGAGACTTTATTGATCTGTCATACAGTTTTTTGCCATATTAGTCAATAAATGAACTGCGTCAATCCATACCTTACTCTACAATTGTATAGTCTGTGCCAATTTAAATTACCAAAGATTGGAACAACCAAAGTTCACGTCTTTCTGCTGATGATGATGATGACGGAGATGTTCCATCTTCTTCAATAGTTGCCGTCTTTCGTTGATGACAATGATAATGGCAAAATCAGTGTTAGACCTTACTTTTCATACCTGAGGCTGCATTGCAAACTGGCAAAACCTGCCAAATTCCAGGTACTGAAGGGGTCGAGTATATAGCAACCATATTCCGGAATTACCATCAGGTTGATTCGTTTGCTTGCTCCATGCTTCAAAAAATGTGAATGTTTGATATGTTCTCGATTCTTGATCAAGTCTTCTCTGTGGCCTTAGACAAAATGCATTGTGAGAAGCGTTATCGCTATCGAAAATGTATTATAGAAGTAACGTAAGCTGCTAGACGGTCGCATCGAGCGTTTACGAGCATGTCTCTTCTATTCATTTTGTCAGTTTTCGAAAATCGGTTTCCCTCTGAATAACCGACACTCATTTTATAGAATGTTTTACTTCTCCGAATTTTCATTTCATTGACAGGTGACACGTGCAGGAGATGTAACATTTTGGTGATGACAGATTTAACCAATGCTTAAGACAACCTAAAACGGTAAGGATCAAAAAGTGGTCTACGCTAACTCAATCAATTAAATTTTCCTAGGAAACTTTTCCGTTGTGACACGAAAATTAGCTATACAATTGTAGGGATACTTTTCGTTGCACAACGGAACTTTTTTCGTCTTCATCGTTTGTATGGTTACCTGCGCTTAAATGTGGTCTAACTTTTTGGTCCTCACCCAAACACAATAAGGCTTCAGCAATAGACGACAGAGGGCCCAGACAAGATGCACTACGCTACCTAGCGTTTCTCTTCGTTTAGTTTTTAAACCAATCGCGTCACTGGTAGATGACGTGATACGAAAAGTCACGTGATGTGCCAGTGATGCGATTGGTTTAAAAACTAAACGAATAGAAACGATAGTTAGCGTTATGCATCTTGTCTGGGCCCTCAGGGCCAACCTGGACCAGAATCGCCGCATCAAGGACGTCATGGAAATCCATGGAACAGGCATATGTTCATTGTTCACCAGTGGACGATTATATGCTGAAATGAAGCTGGAGAACAAGAAATTATTAGCTTTCCATGAAATGAAATTCTATAAAATGATACATTCGATCGAGTGAATGTCGGTGATTTAAGGGCACCCCCTAAAATCGTTTAGTTTAACGTATATAGGGTGGAAAGTTGAGATGGGGCATTAAGGGCAGCAACCAGAACCCTTGCTGCCACCCGAAAATGATCTTAGGAGACCTCACCCAACTTTTTGAGTGATGACAATCGACATTCACAGATTTTTGATAAAAGGTACAGTCAGTGAGAAAATCGTCAGGAAGTAGTAAGTCAGTTATTACCCTAATAAATGTATGGAAAACTTTTTCTTTGATTTGTGAGTGTTCTTGTACTCTAACCTCAGTTGGTCTCAAAGAATGTTTTAATCCTTATGAGAAATGGGATCGATTGGCATAAAAAAAACCTCATTTCTGAGGTTTTTCTCGCTGACTGTACCTTTAATAAAAAAATCTGTGAATGTCGATTGTCATCACTCAAAAAGTTGGGTGAGGTCTCCTTAGATTATTTTCGCCTGGCAGCAAGGGTTCTGGTAGCTGCCCTTAATGCCCCATCTCAACTTTCTACCCTGTATAAGCATCTTTAGGGCCACCGTTGTTAGTTCCAGTGCGAAAGTATTGAGCTGTCCCCAGACGCGTCAAGGCCCTGCTTGCGTCTGCGCATTTCTCTGTGATGTAACACGTTCGAAGTTCAACCTGCAAAGAAAATGAGTGTTCAAGACTTTTTCTACAGAAGAAAAATGTAGTAACCTTAAAAGCATCCAAAATTGGCTCGCACTTGACCGGCTTTTAGTTATTCCTTTTTTATTATGTATACTTATGTTTTAGTGTGTTTTTACTTCGTTGGGTAATTTTTTTTCGGGATAATTTGTAAGCTATGATACTCACACATAACGTGACTTTCTATTGGTAAATCAATTTTCAAAATCGGTTGTTAGGTAGATCCTGAGATGACCCTACAAACTTTACCTCTTATAGATTAATTTGCAAATGATTACGGAACTCGGAAGTTCTTAGCAAATATTATAACATAAGGAACTAATACGCAAGGTAAGTCAGTAAAAAAACATTATTTTTTATTAGTATTTAACGTCGTGATACTTGAATCTACACACAGTAAAATGTCTAAGGATCAAAATATTTTCAAGAGGATTCTTCCATTGTGGATTCACACACTTTACTTAGGTTAAATTCCAAACTGTGAATTAACGTATTTAAACTAGACCCCCGCTAGACGCTGAGTTCAAGGCCCTGGTTACGTAAAGTGTTTCTCCTTACGTCAGCGGTCGACGGCCTGCGCGCACGCACCGGAATTGCTATCGGAACTGCGCTGGCTTCAGTGCCCCGCTGAGGGATTTATATGGAGTTTGGAGGTGGATGTTGAGTTTTGGGCGTTGAATGTCCTAGTGCTTTACGTTAGGTAGGCGTAACACCTGTTAATGTTCTAAACTTTAAATACAACGGAACTGTCACTAATTATAGTGTTATTATGTCTTTATTCTTAATTTTGTTACGATTGGTACACGATTATAAATACACGCTGTTGACACGCGATTTTGCCTTTAACCCGCGGAGAAGGCAAATGACACAGGCCATCTGATGGTAAATGGGGAGTGTAAAAAAAATTAACACAATTTTTAATCTCACATTTTTGAAAAAAGATGGGACCGTTTAGACCATCATCCGAATGATAAAGGTTATATGTTTTTATCGAGCTTGAATGAACCTATTATCTAAAAAACTATATCTGTATTTAATTTTACATCGACTGGTACAGACAGCAGCAGAAGTAAGTACGCAACTGAAGAGGTCAAAATGATCTGCACTCGACTTAACTGTCAAGAGAATACGTCGTGTCTAGATCATTTTGAGCGTGTTTTTCTACTTAGAGCTAAGTACTGCTTTGATACAGTACTGACTGTACAGATGGTGAACCGAAGATGAAATAAGCAAAAAAACTCTTGCGCATAAGTACAAGGTGGAAAAAATTAACGCCACATGGACGACAACTATCTTAAGTATTGGAAAAAGCAAGTTCGACGCAAAGGAGACTTACATTTAATTTAAAAAACAAAAAATAGTGCATTAGAGTTTGAAATAAACCACTTCCTTCTCCGGGAATCGAACTGATCGAATATGACAAAACAGTAAAGTCGTGTTTTATGATATAGAATATAAATCGAAACAGTCATTGATAATGATCATTTAGGTACAGTCACGAGATTTAATTTGGTACCCACCTTAGGTCTAAAGCCAATCTCACATTCTACAACGATAGAGTTGAGTTTCCTAAAAGTTACAAATGACTTGACGTCTCTAATGACATTGACGACTTCAAGCATATTTGCGGGGGTGGTAGGACCTTGTGCAGGGTCCGTTCGGATCGCTACCGCCATCTTATCCATTAACTTACCGCCAAACAGCAGTGTTCGCATTGTTATGTTCCGGTGTGGGGATAAGACAGCCGGTGAAATGACAAGCATAGAGGCATTCCATCTTAGTCCTCAGGGTTGGCAACGCATTTGCAGTCTTAGGATTGCATTGCAGTCTTGTGAATGCCTATGGTTCACAGTTTTCACTTACCATCAAGTGGCCTGTGTGCTCGTTAGTCTTCTCTATGCCATAAAAAAAATAATTGAAATGGGTCCCAAATTAACGCTCGTGACCGTATGTCTAGAATACATACATACAGCTTTACACTAAAAAATACCGTAAATAACCCTTTTTTAGGGTTCCGTAGTCAAACTAGGAACCCTTATAGTTCCGCCATGTCCGTCCGTCCGTCCGTCCGTCCGTCCGTCCCCAGTCTAGCTCAGAGACTCATAGTACTAGAAAGCTGTAATTTGGCATGAATATACATATTAGTCACGCCAACAAAGTGGTAAAATAAAATTTTGAAAAATATTTTTTTTTAATGCACCTCCCCTACACGTAACGTGGGGATGTCTTTTTTTTTTCTTGCCTACCCCATAGTGTGTGGTGTCGTTGGATAGGTCTTTCAAAAATATTGCGGGTTTATGAAAACAATTTTTCGATTAAGGGATCCGTTTATGAAATATGAAGCTTTAAAGCGCTATTTTTTGTTAGAGTCAAGTGCCCCCCCCCCCCTACAGCCAAAACTACAAGTACTAAAAATCTGAAAAAAATCTTTAACGAAAGCGCATATAACGAATTTTAAAGGAAAGCTATCACGGCTAAGTAAACATGATTAGTTCCTGAGATACACGCGATTAACGGGTTTATACCTACTAAAAATCATCTAAGACAGCGCCAAATAACTTTAAATAGAAAATTGTTTCATACATGGTACATGTTGATTTTTGAGATAGTTTTTTGTGTTTGTCGTTACGGCTTCGGAACCCTACACTGAGCATGGTCCGACATGCTCTTGCCCGGTTTTTTTTATTACTTAATTTGTCATATTCTAGGTACCACTTCAATTCCCGATTGACGCAGAAGAATTTTCAAAAATCCATAAATGCAGGTATTTTTAAATAAATTAAGTCTCTTTTGCGTAGAACATGCTATTTCCAATATTTAAGGTAGTTGCCGTCTATGTGGCGTTCATTTTTTCCACCCTGTAGATATAATATTAGTAAAGAGTACCTATCCGGAAGACCGAGCGCTGTACGGGTTGAAAACGATTTTTTCCGAAGATAACAACTTAAAAAATCTATTTCTTGACCCGAAAGACCACTCTCCCGTATTTTGTACATACTAGGTAGAGCTGTTTTTGTAAACGCGATTACAAACAATAAATGTATAAATGAATACACTTATGCTCTATATTTCAAAAGATTAAGGTGCAAAAGTGAGTATATCTTTGTACTCGGCTGTTACATGGATAGAACATGTGTCTAGTTCCCTATTTAAAATTTCCCAAAAATGATGGATTTTCTTCTCAAAATGTCCGCAATAATTCATTTGCCTACAGATATCAATCTTTATACTATTTTATTTTATATTTTCATGTTAGAGGTAAACATTTGATGGTATTTCCATGAATAGAAGGTAGGTTACATTACGCAATTGTAATTAAACTTTACCAAGTGTTACGACTGACGTTTTTAATTGACTTTTGGAAATCTTTAATTAGCCCAATGACGTCAATGCCGTTCAACTTGTTACAGCAGACTTTTCTAAATTACTTACGTAATCATTTCCAATTTCCTTTTAATACGTTGTTCTTATTAACCTCCGACGCAAAAAAGAGGGGTGTTATATGTTTGACGTTCTCCCATTCTTAGCTACGTGCTACGGATAAGTATGATGCGTTAAAAACCCAAGCATTTTTCCTTCTCACGTACGAGTCTTTTTGTATCTATCTAGAATAATATTATAGGGTAGTTCCCGCACTCCTATTAACATAACCTTGCGATGCTTTTTGCTAGCGTAATACAGGTTAAGCTTTTTACAATAATATTATGTATAAAAGTAAAATAATCCCCGCGTGGTTGCCGGGTAAGAATAGTGCCAGGTCCTGCCGTCACTAATACACTGGTAAACATCTTAGCCTAATTGTGCGAAATGTGGTTACGGAATTAGTAACAAGTTTTTTAGAGTTGTTAGTGATTCTGTAGCTCTGCCTACCCCACTCTGGGAATAAAGGCGTGAGCTCATGTATGTATGTATGTATGTAAAATAACGACTCAGAATAAGAGTTTACCTAAAAATCAAATCTACGGGTGCCCCCGGTAGCGGGACAGGGTTTTAGCTACCGGTGTTTAGGGTGGCAGAGAGGAACTTCCTCACAATACGTGCTGTTTCAAGGACGAGGATTAGTGCTGTCTGTCTCGTGCCCTTGAACCAGCCATCTAGCGGCGAATGTCTCAAAAAGCACGGCCCTAAAACCATACGGAAGCAACGAAAGTGCCGACCTTGCATGCTTCACATCTTTTTAGTGAAACGTTACGTCTGTATTTTTTTAAGGCCGTGCTTAAACTGTTGGTCGAGACTCTTCGATATGAGATCATTCGCCGGAAAAAACTATCGTAACAATGACTGTCGCTTCAACATAACACACATAGAAGTCACCTCGTGAGGCAAGTTAAGGTACTTGCTGATGTTGAGATTGACCTTTTAAGCCTTCACGAGGTTCTCGTCATGCGGGATGGTGACGTCGACGAGTACTACCCAGCGTTGAGATCGATCTGTCAACACAATATCAGGCTTATTGGTTGCAATAGTCCTGTCCGTGATGACACTGATGACATATCAATCCCAATATAACGTAAGACGACCATTTTTGAGAACTGATGCCGTTGTGTACTACAACGACACTTCGGACTTAACAAGAACGTAGTATATTATGATGCTTATTAGTCATCTGTATCTACGTTTATTTATATTTTATACACCCGTATCTTGTATATATTTTATTGAAACAGTTTTTTTCAACGCTTTTTTTCTTCGCACCGACCTTAGTTTTTTTTTCTGTTTTGCCTACTGGTTGACTGGTAGAGAATGCCATTGGGCATTAAGTCCGCCATTTGTACTTTATTGTATTTTGTGCAAAGAAGTTTAAATAAATAAATATTAATAATATTTAATAGACTAAAGTGTCCCACTGCTGGCCTCCTCCCACTTTACATATGTTTACCTGTTCTCAACAATCTGGACCTGCGTCGCTATTGCCTAACTCACTCGCAATCTCAATTGGCTTCAAAGCGGAACAATTGTTTTCATTTTGTATGCAGACAAGCCTTCGATTTTCAAAATGAAAACAATTGCGATTGCGAGTGCGTTAAGCAATAGGCCCACTGTTCATCAAAAAGTAATCCAACTCATCTTTCCGTTGCCGTCGAGGTCTGCCGCATTTACGTCTTGGTACAAATAAATACAAATAGACTTGCAATCATCAATATATAAATAAATGACGCGACTAAGATTGTAAAGGGCATGCTTCGATGATTCGGTCAATTGGAAAGGATGGATGAAAGAAGATTGACGAAAGAGATTACAGATCGAAAGTGAGTGGACGGGTCGGAAGGGGCCGCCCTAGGCGTACTTTTTCGAGTCAAATCGGAGAACTACTGGAAAAGGGCCGAATCTTAAGTACCCGAAACCGACGTGCGTGCATGACTCGATGTATGAATGTGGAAGAAGCGAAAAAAACTTGTCAAGATCGTGGCAAATGGAAATAAGTGGTCTCTGCCTACCCCTATGGGAAACAGGCGTGATTTAATGTATGTAAATAACGCGGGACAATTTCACACAAATTGACCTCGTCCCAAGCTTGTACTATGGGTACTAGACGATAAAGACACTTGTGTAGAGAAATAAATACTTACATCTATATAGAAAACACTCATGACCCAGAAACAAGTACCCGAGTACTCATTACTCAAATATTTTCCCTAACCGGGAATCTAACCCAGGAGCGCTAGCTTCGTAGTTAAGAGACTAAAATAACCGCATCCAAATCAGTTCATCCGTTTCAGAGCGACGGAGCCACAGACAGACACACAGACACACACTTACACGTCAAACTTATAACACCCCTCTTTTTTGCGTTGCGGGTTAATAAGAACAACGTATTAAAAGGAAATCGGTGATTACGCAAGTAATTTAGAAAAGTCTTTAAGTTATTATGATGTGGCTATGCCGTTTATTTTACGGTGAGCTTAAAGAACAAAGCTATAGCAGTTACGTAACTTTGTCCTTTTCTCTCAGCGTAAAATGGATTGCATAGATACGTCATAATAACCCCACTGTTGTAACAAGTTGAACGGCATTGACGTCATTGGGCTAATTAAAGGTTTCCAAAAGACAAAGAGTCGTAACACTTGGTAAAGTTTCTTTAAAATTGCGTAATGTTTCTTTCACCCCTTTCAAATTGAGTAACCCTCTTTACCGTAAATTCTGCTCCATTCGGTATTAGTATAAGCAATAACCGAGCTACAATAATTGGAATAAAGCCGCAAGTGACCTGCTGGCCTCGCAATCACAATCGACTTCAAAGCGGAACAATTGTTTTCATCCGAGCAAGTCTTCGATTTTCAAAATGAAAACGACTGCGATTGCGCGTGCGTTAGGCAATAGGCCAGCATATTGTTTCGGTCTTAACTCCGACTTTTTTGTTACAAAAGATGTCACCTGACATTGACTCTTCCGGACCTGATCACAAACCAAACAGGCTTTAACAAAGCGTTATGCAAAGAATCTGCCGCACGTCAACCTCCTGCCGGTCGATCACCCGGCAGGCTTCAGTGAAAGTTCTACAGTAGACTACTTCTCTGATCCTTTTAGAACTTACGCGAGTCGACTCGACTACTGGAACTGAGTCGTATGTTCTTGGCGTCCTACTATCCCACTTCTGATTTTTTTCAGAGGTGGGATCCATTGTTTAGCTTGATGGTGTTTGTCCGTCAGTGCGTAATGAATGATTTTGTGTGATAGAAAACACCCTGTTTAGGGAGGAATGCGTTTAAGTCGACCTGTTAGAGATATCTGAAATAACCGCTTAATGGCGGTTGTTATTCTAGTTAGGTATACTCAATTAGATTTTGATCAAAACAAATTAAAAATATACTTACACACATTAAATATGTCCAAGGATCTTTACAATATTTTGATGTTATATCTATCGCAATTCAATAGATTAAAAATATAATAATAATTTAAGGATATTTATCGCTGGGTGTTACCATGATTTAGTGTTCGTGGTAAGAGCCTTATCACACTTGCGATTTGCGGGCGAGTTGAATGCGAGACGAGCTCGCAGCGATTTCGCCGCGATCGCGCGAAGCGAATTCGCTGCGTACGCGCGGAAAAATCTTTCAAATTTGTCATTTTTCATATTGAATAGTCATTTAGGTTTTATAACCAGTTAAAGTTGATTAGCAACAATCAGGTTTTTAAAGCTTACTTTTTTTGTTATTAGGTATTGATACAGTCACCAGCAGTAGCTACGCAACCAAAGAGGTCAAAATTATCTGCAATCGACTCTATTGTCAAGAGAATACGTCGTGTCTAGATCATTTTGCGCATTATATTCTGCTTAGCTACTTTTGATGCTGACTACTATATGTTTGGAATATGCACGTTTACTACTGCTACGAGTATTATGCTCGTCTTGAGCTGTGTCAAAAATGACAGTGTTTGACGTTTACTTTGACGTATCTTGTGACGCGCATCTCAGCCAAGATCAGTTTATTAATACGGGCCTTAAAGTAGGAAAATTTTAAACTTTATTCTCCACAGTTTTACCCTATAGAGTTGAATTACGTCTTTCCGTTGTTACATCTGTGTTTTTCTTGCCATTGTCTCAAGTGAGGTCACATCTTACGTCACAAGATGGAACTTGGAATAAGTGAATTACTTGGTGTTTAAAGCTAACATAAGAATGATTCAGAAGTAAAACCGGGCAAGTTCAACTCGTGCACCGAGGGTTCCTTATGCATTTTTTGTGATTAACTTTGAATAAACAAGTTTTATTTTACTTGTGATGTGAGACGGTATACGGGTGAGGATTAAAAAGTTGGAAGTTCCGTCGTGCGACGAAGTGTCGTGTCACAACGGAAAAGTCTCATAGAAAATTTGCGTGAGTTAGCATGCCCACGGTACCCTAAAAATTACTGACGTCACGTTGCGTCTATTTTTACATGTTTACACACACGCGTACGCAAGTCTGTATCGATTCAAGCGATTGTGATTTACGTAATGCGGCATATATTTCCACAAAAGCATTTTCCTTGCGGTCACGAGTTTTCCAGGTGCATTACATACATTTGCATATTGTTTTGCATGCTATTCATTGATGATATTATATCATACTGCAATGCGAAACAGTTCATGAGTCATGACGTACTCACGCGCTAGTGTAAAATCCTCTTAAGAAATAGTGATACAAACAAGTGCTGCGGACCTGGTATGGTTGCCTTTATCGCGTGACAAAATGTGGATAAAACTTTTGCGGGTGGTAGGACCTTGTGCAGGGTCCGTCCGGATCGCTACCACCATCTTATCCATTAACCTACCGCCAAACAGCAGTGTTCGCATTGTTGTGTTCCGGTTTGGGGATAAGACAGCCGGTGAAATTACTAGCATAGAGGCATTCCATCTTAGTCCTCAGGGTTGGCAACGCATTTACAGTCTTAGGATTGCATTGCAGTCTTGTGAATGCGAATGTCTATGGGTCACAGTTCCCACTTACCATCAGGTGGCCTGTGTGCTCGTTTGTCTTCTCTATGCCATAAAAAAAAAAACTGTCACTTTTTGGTTCGCGTATAGTGACGGATATTTTATCCACGTTCTGTCACGCGATATAGACGCAGCCATATTAAGCCCCCTGTGCGGCTAGCACAAGTTGGCACGACTTCGTTGTCGCTTGGATCTCCCTTTCTATGCAGTCAGTAATGATAGAGAAGCACTGAACGACAAGCGAGAAAATACAACTTGTGCTACCCATGCTGAAATAATAAATGCTGTGGTGAGGGAAGATAACATTTCCTCAGTGAAAAAAAAAATCTGGCTTCCCAATGATTTAGCCAATAATAAAAAAGTTAGATGGTGCTATTAATTTCAAGCACAAGTAACTAAGTAAGGTTTTGGTTAGGTATTTTGACATTCAATTTAGAAACTGGCAAGTAATTAAGAAATAAACTAGAAAATAATAAAAACAAGCAATTTTAAGCAGTTGATATAAGAATGGGGCGATTGGCGATCACTCCACCGACAAAGATAGGGAGTGAGAACATAATATTTCGGTAAGATTATTTATAATTAATTTGTTGCCAATCTAAAAATAATGTCATTATTGTCGTCAAGCAGTTATTTCAGGCAATTAATTTAATGTTTATGAGTTTGTATTTAATCGCTTCAGAAAACAACCTGTCAGTTTGGCTATTCCAACGCCCATTAAATTTAAAAGTAAAAATGCGGCCATTTTGAAAATTCAAAATAGCTGTCCGTTCCAAAACCATTCTCCCACTTGTAATGCAAGCAACGCGTCACTTTCCTTCACTTGCGATGCGCCGCGCGCGCCCCCTGTTTGGTGAAACCGACGTTTGCACACTTTCCGACCGGATCACTTTTTGAGTTTAGAACTCGGAGTCACTGACCTTGGTGTAGGTTACGATTGTTGGTAGGAAACGGTTTTTTTGCAGTCTTAGGTGTGCTTGTGTTACTAAGTCGTTAAAACTGTGTTTTTTGCAATTTACTAGCTTTACGTATATTTTATAGTAACTAGGTACATTTATAAAATCGGCCAGTTACCAATTACGGTTTTTATAAGAGTGTTTTTAAATTAAAGTTGTAACTAGGACTCTAGGAGAAAGAGGACGGATGTTCAAACCTAGATCTTGCCTAAGCAGGTGGCATTACAGAATTCCATGGAAAGATTTGTACAGTCAGCGTCAGAGAAAAGGACCCCCCCAAGTCGTTAAAGATTATCGCACGACGGCGAACGTCACGTGACGTTCGCCGTGAGCGGCTAGCTTCCCGCGCCCCGCACCCAACCCACCTCTGCCCAAGCATTCACCGGCACCAATACCACTCAAATATTATTTATTTTGCTATTTGGCTTTTGGTCAATCCGAATACCAAGAATAACTTACAAAAAGACATTTCACTTAATATGTGCGGTTGAGGATACGAACCCGCTTCACCAGCTTACAACGCGACGCGTTATACCACTAGGCCATCGACTCAGTTGTCAGTCTCAACGAAAATTTGCATTGGATTACTCCTCATATAGAACAATTTTAATGACGATCTTTATCTTCTAAAAGTTATGGCTTAAATTTCAACTTCCACCTTGTTTACTCCTCAATTAGCCATAAGGTTGAAATTAGTATAGATTTCTCGTTTGGTTGAATACTGTGCTTTTTGCCGATTGTTGCATTACCGTCATTTTACTTCAGAAAAGTAACTGCATCGAAGACTGCTTTATTAAGCAGTGACTTAAAGTTGGCATTCGAATAATTTACTCGAATTGTCCGTCGCATTTATTATTTTGTAGTTGAGGGTAACTTTGTAATGACTTCACAAATTATTGCGATTTGTGCCGTTCCGCTGAGTGAATCTCTCTTTCCGCTTGCTAATATTATCCGATTATTTCGAAATTCTTATAATGGTTCGTTTAACAACTTTTTTGAAGGCTAAAATTGTTGTTCTGTGGGAACAGAAGCAATCAATCAAGAAAATAGCACGAGATATGTGCATAATGGTAAGAGTTATACGACATCTTATTTATACTGAGATTATTATACTTATATAAGCATTTATTTTTACATTTATGTATTGCTATTAATTTGTTTTTTATATCGGCAGAGAAAAACAGTTCGCAGATGGATACAGAGGTATCAAGCGACAGGTGATGTCAACTGTGCCCGCCAAGGCCCTCGCCCGGTTGCTTACACCGACGAATCTGAGCGACACCGTAACATAGTGCAAGTTCACGCAGAGGCACCCTTCAAAACGACACGCTCAAGTGCTGAGACTTTTGGAGTGTCGCTTAGCACAGTTCGGCGACATCTGCATGCTGCGGGTATCCATAATTATAAACCGGCTAGAAAAATCAAGCTCATGGAGAAACATCGTAACGACAGAGTAAATTTTGCCAGTCGTTATTTAAATTTCGATTGGGCAAACGAAATTGTCATATTTACTGACGAGAAATATTTCAAATCTGATAAGGATGGGCAAAAAATTTTATGGAGAAGAACCGGGGAGAGGTTTAACCCTAAAAACGTTTTAGACCTCAGAACCAGCGGGCGATTAACACTAGGTAAATAACATTTTATTTCATACATTCCGTTTAAGACGTATATTTATTATATTCTGTTCTATTGACATTTCCGTATATTACATGTTACAGTAGATTTTATGAGATGATTGTTTTCAGGCTACTGGGGATGGATGTCTTCCATGGGCCCCGGCGAGCTGGTGGAAATAGGCGGCCGCATGAACAGCGAGCGATACTTGGAAGTGTTGAGGGACGTGATGCTGCCATCAGTGCGTGTCGCGTATCCTGAAGGTCAAATTTACCTGGTGCAGGACAACTGCTCAGTGCATCGTTCTCGCCTGGTTCAGGAATGGCTGTCTTCCCAAGAAGATATAACGGTTTTCGACTGGCCGTCAAAAAGTCCGGACCTAAATCCCATAGAAAACTTGTGGGGTCAGATGGTATTAAACTGGGATTCTAGTGAAATTAAATCTAAAAAAAAATTGGATCTAGAAATCAATAGAACAATTGATGAGAAATAGTGACACATGTAACAAAATGGTATCAACTATGCAAAATCGGCTTCAAGAAGTTATAGAAAGTGACGGCTATCCTCTCCGATACTAATAAAGCATTAAATAAAAAAAAAAATAGGAACGTTGTCATAGTTAAAATAAGTAAAAAGACGTTGTTTATCATCTTAATTCATAATTCTCGTTTTTTATTCATGTGTAGGTATGTGACACACCATCTGACCCCACACGAAAAAGTTGTGTTACAATAATTATAACAAATTGTGATAAGTGATAACAGAAAGATGTAAATTGCTATACTATATTTATAGTTAAGCATGTTGGTTCTTTCTCAGTGATTCACATGCAGAAGTCAAGTTCGCAGTTTTATTTAACTAAATATTGTAAATATCTATCAGCAAAAAAGATAATGATTAGATTACACATAGTAAGGGGTATATTTAACGTAACGCTGTTGACAATAATCTCTCATCAAATCTTCTTCTATCTTCTATATACCTATATATAAAAATTAATCCTGTTTCCCTTGGTCACGGCATCACGTGCGAGCGGCTGGACCGAATTCGCTAATTATTTTTTTGTTGTTTGTTATTGTCAGGAGAAGGTTCTTATGATAGCAAAAATTAAGAAAATTGAAATCACAATTATAGTTAAGACAGGACAACGTCTGTCGGGTCCACTAGTATACTTATAATTAATAAACGTATATTATTTTTACAATGACTTTTTTTTTTATATGCCTATTTACCTAAAACACATAACCTACTTTATCTTGGAAAAAAAGTATACACTATTATAAAAAATAATTTAAAAATGCAAAAAGGACATTTTAGTTGATGGATTCGAACTAGCTAACTCCGTTTTACTATTCCGACCCAAGAGCCACTAGACCAACTAGTATTTACAGTAACCCGTCGAAAATGTTCAACAGTTTGATGTGTCTACCGAGGGGGTATCCTTTTCTCTGCAGCTGGCTGTACCTATATTTAAATTTATCAAAATCCTCGATATTACGCACATCCAAAATGTCTAAGGATTATTATACCTACTTTAGTATTTTAGCAAAAATCGCAAAATATCACCAAAATGTATGAATATTTTTGATCCTTGGACGCAAAATATTAAAATAATATTAGTATATTTTTGATCCTTGCACGTAAAATATCAATATAAAGTCACAATATATTTTTGATCCTTGGACGCAAAACATTCAAAATAATATTAGTATATTTTTGATCCTTAGAACGCAAAATATAAAAATAAGGTGTAAATATTTTTGATCCTTGGACACTTGACGTATGTATAATAGCACTCGCAACGTTTCTCTGATTCAACACAACATAGGTCGCTAACCTCAATACGCAACAGCGATCCTAAATAGGCCTTTTACGTAACGCAACGGAAACTTGGGTGTGGAAGTGGTTTTATGTAACGCAATAGTTATTAACGGGCCTTGAACCTCGGAAGCGGTGGAAGCGGAGGGACTGGTCGGGCGTGACGCGCCGGCGCCCGCGCCGATCGATTCCGGTGTCACGCAGTTTACTTAACGCCGAGTTACATTAAGGGCCTGTTGTTTGATTAGTAGTTAAACTAACTAATTGTTAAAATTCGAAAAAGGAATCGAAAATTTTAAGGAATCTCAAGGAAATGTGTCAAATTTTCTATTCCTTTTCCGAATTTTAACTTTTAGTTAGTTTAACTACTGTTCAAACAACAGGCCCTAAGTATAGCATCACTGTTAACACATGTTATGATAGATGTCCCTCGGAATCCTTAATAAGTCCAGAAGCCGGAATTTTCGTGGCAATTTTGGGCTGTCGTAGTGACTTCTCATTTATCGACTTTCAACGTGTATATCGATATATTATATTTAAGTTCTGAATAGATTGTACTCAACTTATCGTGGTAAAGGGGGGAACCAGATAATATAAAAAAGGAAAATTCCTAGGTTCTCATACAAATGAGTAAATTACAATTTCCTTACGTCATAATATTATGTGCGTTTGATTGTCACCTATTGGAATTTACGCGCATTTTTTTATTATATTACATACAATTTATATTAAATGTAATATAATAATATTTTCTCTTTCCTGGAGGCTCGTCCCGAGTAATACCTAAAATATCCAATAATTATGTCATAGCGTTTACCTAGTACGCATTAGTGGTTAAAAAACCCTATACGTATAGGAAATAGTGATTCCTTCCTTAGGTTTATATATTACGCATTATTCTTTGTTTATGAGTCTTTATTTGTCATTAGGGTACTTTTTACCATTATTAAAATTTGACGGGTTAGTTGGAAGAAATATTTTTTTTTCAAGTATGTTTTTTGTTCCCCGCGTGGTTGCCGGGTAAGAATAGTGCCACTCCATGTCCTCCCGTGGATGTCGTAAGAGACGACTAAGGGAATAAAGGCGGTGTAGTACTGTTGGGCGATGGGCTTGCAACCTGTCATTAATACACTGGTAAACATCTTAGCATAATTGTGCAAAATGTGGTTAGAGAATTATTAACAAGTTTTTAGAGTTGTTAGTAATTCTGTAGCTCTGCCTACCCCACTCTGGGAATAAAGGCGTGAGCATTATGTATGTATGTTTTTTGTGATGACTGTCAAACGAACGAGTGAACGTCGCAGTGGCAAGTTTAAGTAGTCTCGTCAGACCGAACAAAATACACTTTAGAGCGTGCATTCTCAATTAGGTAGCTTTATACGTTCGATCCCAGCGACAGAAGCCAGTTCCGGTTCAAAAGGGCAAAGTACCTACTTATTTCGTCGATTATGCAATAAATGTATAAAAAAAAATATGATGCTACCGAATCTAGGTACCTATACCATGTGTTTTAAATAGTGACCGACCGAAACATGTTATTTTGCCGAAACCGAAACCGAAACCGAAGGTTCGGTTTCATTGTAGTTTCGGCCGAAACCGAAACCGAAATCGAAACTTTTATAAAAAAAAAAAGTCCTTAAAAAGTCAAAAAAATGTTAGTAAGCCCGTTTTTTTCTAAAATTAATATCTCGCCGACCTATCATTACATTTCAGCACAGTTACAGAGGTTCTGTTTGAAAATTTTACTAGGTACCCTATAAAGTGAAAAAAATACATTATTTGTAACACAAAGTTAGCGTTTTTTTACGATGTTGTAAGTTTCGGCGCGGCCGAAGGGTTCGGCCGTTTTTGGCCGAAACCGAAACTCGGGCCGAAACTTGATTTTTTGGCCGAAACTGGCCGAAACCGAAACCGAAACCGAAATTTCGGTCGGACACTAGTTTTAAATAATGGGAACGAGTATTCGCGGTTAACTTATGATGCCCTGCTACGGAAAGACACATCTGAGGGCCCAGACAAGATGCACTACGCTAACTATCGTTTCTATTCGTTTAGTTTTAAACCAATCGCGTCACTGGTAGATAACGTGAATAGAAACGATAGTTAGTGCAATGCATCTTGTCTGGGTCCTCTGCTGTATGAATTATATTGCAATTCCAACCTTATCTACAGTGTGTTACCGGCATGCGGGCATTTATTAAAACTGCCGATAATACGTTGCTTTAGCAATTGTTTCCAAGTATTATCAATTAAAAAAATATTAAAATAACTTCACAATTAGTTTTCTTAGATGCTGTCCATTTTTAATGTAGTGCATGTGCTGTGTGTTCATCGTTATCAGTATCGCTGTTGCTTGGTACAAGGCATGTCGTGGTACGGGGGCAGATCATAATAATCAAAGTAGCCGTCGACTGTCATTTACACTTGTCAAATTGCTGTGCTTTACATTGCTGGCAATTAACATTTTGTTAGAAAGTTAACAAAGCCTGAAAAGTTCTTTATTAATTAAATTAATGTCATAGCTTCTTCTCAACAGTGGTCTCTTTGGAAGCGCTGGTAGACTCAGACTTGTAAAAGTGCCTACAGGGCCTACTTACAGAATAAATGATTTGATTTAATTTGATTTGATTTGACCGATATACGTTATTTTAACCTACTTTAAAAAAAGCCAGGGTGCTGGTAACACACTGTATAAGATATTAGGTATGCCAATCTAGCGTTTCTATTCGTTTCGTTTTTTAACCAATCGCGTCACTGGTAGACGACGTGATCACGTGATACGAAAAGTCACGTGATAAACGCAATCATATTAGGCCCCCAGCGTCACTATTGTCTAACGCATTCGCAATCGGTTTCAAAGCGGAACAATTGTTTTCACCTCAGCAGCTCAAACAAGCAGGTTTTGCTGCTTAAAAACAGTGAGCAAAATTCAATTTTGCTGCGAGCGAGAGGCAAAGTAGCTTTTTAATTATTTTTTTTAAATGCCGTGAGCAGTGCTGGGGCTACTCACAACATTCGAAAAAATTGAACTTCACTTTGTTCTGTCACTTTCACTTCGATAGGAAAAAAGCGAGAGATAGAAACAACTTGATTCGAAGTTCGATTTTCAAATTCCACACATAGTAGGCCCAAAAAGAAACGCACGTTCGGATGCACACATAACCGTAAAATTGCAAATAAAACTATCTGTTAAACTTTGAAATGTGTTTATTATAACTATTTTATACAGTAGGTACAATCATTTTTTTTATTTAATGTTTTGAAGACAAAATTAATGAAAAATAAGAAGTTATGTATCTACATAATTTTGTTATCGTTTTAACAATCTTTAATTTCGTGACATAAACCGCGGGGGCAGTTTCAGAACGCATTTCAAAAATAGCGGGATTATTTATACTTAAAAAAAAAAAGTAATGTAATGTAAATGACGATGTAATTTTTGTTAATTTGTCCGCCATAGCCAATAGCCATAGACAAGGCCTAGTTAGGTTTTTTTTAAAGCCACAGACTACATAAAGCTGTATAAAGTTGTGTTTGCACTACGGCATTATCAAGTTGAGTGACAGGTTTTATCTGTTTCATGTTTATTTTTTCCACTTTTTATTTTATTAGTATTTTGCAAAAATGCTTGTGATTGATGCATATGCGATCGTGTCGTTATTTAGTCGTGTATTCACCAAATGGTCACAACGGAAGACCTGCGTTGGCCCTACCAGCTTCACGCTGTGTTGTTCTCGCTGCTGAGGTGAAAAGTTGTATGTCTCACACGAGACCAAAGTTTTTTACGTCTCGTATCTTTGAATCCCTCGCTACGCTCAGGATTCTAACCTAGAATCACTCGCTACGCTCGTGATTCAATAATAGAATCCTTCGCTTACTCGGGATTCAAAATCATCACTCGCAGCAAAAACCAACTTTGCTCTCTTGTTGAACAAATAACTATTTCACCTCAGCAGCTCAAACAAGCAGGTTTTGCTGCTTAAAAACAATGAGCAAAATTCAATTTTGCTGCGAGCGAGAGGCAAAGTAGCTTTTTAATTATTTTTTTTAAATGCCGTGAGCAGTGCTGGGGCTACTCACAACATTCGAAAAAATTGAACTTCACTTTGTTCTGTCACTTTCACTTCGATAGGAAAACAGCGAGAGATAGAAACAACTTGATTCGAAGTTCGATTTTCAAATTCCACACATAGTAGGCCCAAAAAGAAACGCACGTTCGGATGCACACATAACCGTAAAATTGCAAATAAAACTATCTGTTAAACTTTGAAATGTGTTTATTATAACTATTTTATACAGTAGGTACAATAATTTTTTTTATTTAATGTTTTGAAGACAAAATTAATGAAAAATAAGAAGTTATGTATCTACATAATTTTGTTATCGTTTTAACAATCTTTAATTTCGTGACATAACCGCGGGGGCAGTTTCAGAACGCATTTCAAAAATAGCGGGATTATTGTACTTAAAAAAAAAAAGTAATGTAATGTAAATGACGATGTAATTTTTGTTAATTTGTCCGCCATAGCCAATAGTCATAGACAAGGCCTAGTTAGGTTTTTTTTAAAGCCACAGACTACATAAAGCTGTATAAAGTTGTGTTTGCACTACGGCATTATCAAGTTGAGTGACAGGTTTTATCTGTTTCATGTTTATTTTTTCCACTTTATTTTATTAGTATTTTGCAAAAATGCTTGTGATTGATGCATATGCGATCGTGTCGTTATTTAGTCGTGTATTCACCAAATGGTCACAACGGAAGACCTGCGTTGGCCCTACCAGCTTCACGCTGTGTTGTTCTCGCTGCTGAGGTGAAAAGTTGTATGTCTCACACGAGACCAAAGTTTTTTACGTCTCGTATCTTTGAATCCCTCGCTACGCTCAGGATTCTAACCTAGAATCACTCGCTACGCTCGTGATTCAATAATAGAATCCTTCGCTTACTCGGGATTCAAAATCATCACTCGCAGCAAAAACCAACTTTGCTCTCTTGTTGAACAAATAACTATTTCATTTTGTATGCAGACAATCCTTCGATTTTCAAAATGGAAACAATTGCGGTTGCGAGTGCGTTAGGCAATAGCCCCTCCGGTCATACTCGATGACGATACAAAAGTCAACTTCAATGTCAACTTGCTATTAAATTGTTGTACTAAATACATACTAGAGGGCGCTAATATCTCCATACATTGTCTCGATGAAAATACGTTAGTATTGTACAAATCTGGTTTTATTTATGCAAGGTTTAGAGAAGACAAACAAGCACACAGGCCACCTGGTAAGTGGAAACTGTGACCATCGCATTCACAAGACTGCAATGCAATTCTAAGACTGCAAAAGCGTTGCCAACCCTGGATAAACCCTGGATAGTACATACATACACATACATAAACTCACGCCTTTATTCCCAGAGTGGGGTAGGCAGAGCTACAGAATTTCCAACAAAGACGAAAGACGATAGTAAAGACGTCATAACCCTGTTGCGTAATATAAACAATATTTTTCATTCCTTTAATGAGGCATCATAACCAAGAGAAAAGTTTCCAAAGTTGATGTGCCAAGGGAGCCTTACATAGGCTTAAAATAACGTAAGTCCTTAGAGAGGGTAAGAATTGCGTAATGTTCGTTTTCAACGTAACAGGAATAGCTTCAGTATTTCCATCACGTGACGTTTACGTCATTGTTTGTGAGGGGTGCAATGAGCCAAAATGTTAATAATTTGTGATTAATAAAGTCAATCTAAAACTCTGAAAAGACCTTGCAACGTCAGGACTGTGGAAGTACTTAACCCCCAACGCAAAAAGAGGTCATGTATAATGTAAAATATATATCTGTGGATCGGTCCGTGTCATGGTTGCTTCTAATTGGTTCGATTCGGTCACAGATTTAAAAAAGTATAGAATTAGTTTAACGCGAACCACAAACCATTTAACACGGCGTTGAAAAGGGGCCACCCCAGGGTAGTAATTCTCTCAACAACGACGGTCGGACGGACGAATGAGTGAATGTCCAAGCGGCGAGTTTAAGTAGTCCCGTCAGTGCGAACAAAACATACCTATTTTAGCGCGTGCATTTTCAATTTAGCAGCATGGTTTCTGCCGATGGATCGAACGTATAAGGGCTGCTTAATTGAAAATGCCCGCGCTAAGAATGTGTTTTGTTCGCTCTGACGGGACTAGCTAAACTCGCCGCTGCGATTTTACTCGTTCGTCCGCCCGTCCGTGGTTTTTAAGAGAATAACACCTCAGGTCTGTTTCACAGCAAGCCACGGCGCTGGTTTTAGGAGGGACCCTGACTTAAAAACTTTTTAGTAGAAAGACGGTTTTATCTGGGAGGTAATGTAGTTTTTGTGGTAGGTTAAATAAAAATCAGTAAGATTTCAATAGTTAATATTCAATTATTTATTGCATTCCATAAAGTATACATACTTATATGGTAATTAAATTTGCTTAAGAGTTAAGAGCAGGGACCGGCCCGCTATCCCATTCAAGGGGTTTTGAATGGGTTTTTATAAGGATTTATTTAGAAAAGCCGTATCGCTTAAAAGCCGTTCGATTTGCTTTTTAAAGTGCTATTTATAAGGGTTACCCTTACCAAATCCGTTCCGTGTACGTCTTGCTCGATTTTGCTTTTGTAGCGCTATACATTTTGATTGATACCAATATCCTTTTAACTTAAAAAAGCCGTTCTATTGGCTTTTTAAGCGCTATTTTTAAGGGCTACCCTGATAAAAAGCCGTTCTATTCGCTTTTTAAGCACTATTTTTAAGGGTTACCCTTATATTTGGTTATGCAATAAGAGGGATATCAATCTACTGCTGCTCTTTAGGTTTCTATTATGTGATGGCTAGTTTAACAAACAACTAAGTCGTATATTTCTTCACAAGGGGTTATTCTTTTAGTGGGTTGTATTTCGAGAGGTAAGTCTTTTAAAGGTTTTTATCGGGGAATGGGTGGTCGGGTCCCTGGTTAAGAGATCAGGGGGGTGATTCTCTCAAGAAGCAAAGGTGAACGAATGGACGAGTGATCTTCAAGCGGCGAGATTAAGTAGTCCGGTCAGTGCGAACAAAACACATTGTAGCGCGTGCATTTTCAATTTAGCAGCATGGTTCCTGCCGATGGGTCGAACGTATAAGGCTGCTTAATTGAAAATGCACGCGCTACAATGTGTTTTGTTCGCACTGACCGGACTACTTAATCTCGCCGCTTGAAGATCACTCGTCCATTCGTTCACCTTTGCTTCTTGAGAGAATCAGCCCCCAGTATGGACCCGGTAGGGCACAGCAACTTATAAAATAGTGAGAGCGCTTATTTGCCAAGAGTAGCTTATTCTTTACTTACATTACATATCTATTAACAAAATAACTTATCATCTAAGTATTTGGTTATTGTAGGCGACTAATGTCTATATTGAAAAATTATGAGGTATAAAAATGTCGACATCATATCATAAATCATCATAAATCATAAATCATAAATCATTTATTGTGAGATTGTGGTGTTAACAAAAGTTCTTATAATAGATAAAATTGTGGAAGCTCAGCACAATCAGCCGTTTCAGGCGTACAATACTATACCTACATCATATTTATACACTGTCAAATTTTAACGAACCTAATTAATATTAACAATATAATTTACCAAGCTTTATACATTACGTCACGTTCGGTCTTATTTTATTATACATGTCACATGTCAGAATCACCCATTTAAAACTAAATAAAGTCATTTTTATTGGTTTCCATTTTGTGAAAAAAATCATTAATGGTATAAAAACATTGGTCAAGTAAAAATTTTTGTAAATTATAATAAAATTTATTATTGGGGAGTCCTGTCCATGAACTAGGTAGCACGTTGTATATTTTAATTGCCATAAAGTAACAATTAACTTTTTGTAAATGTAGTCGGCTATAAGATTTCACTAGTGCCTTATGTCTATTTGTGCGTTTGTCTTTGTTACATTGCTTTTCAAATAGTTCAAAATTATTTCTAATGAATTTGCACATTTCTAAAATATAAAGACTCGGGACCGTCAAGATCTTGTATTTCCTAAACAATGGCCTGCATGATTCCGACCATTTTAATCCACCTATCGCTCTTACGCATTTTTTTTGGGATACAAACACTCGCTGGATATTTGTAGCATTGCCCCAAATTATTATTCCGTAACGCAATGCAGAACAAACATAGCTATGATATACTAGTAGTGCAGTATCCTCGGAAGTCATGCTCTTAATTCTTTTAATACCAAAAATATATCTATTAATTTTTGATGCAACTGCGTCTACTTGTTGCTTCCAATTCAAATATTCATCGACCACTATACCTAAGAATTTAGTTTGTGGAACTTGTTCTATCCGCTCGTCACCAATTTTTACATTCAATGCAATTTCCTGGCTATTTCGAGTCTTGAAATGAATTAATTTGGTTTTAGAAGGATTCATACAAAGTCCATTGTCATCTAACCAAGTAGATATATCAGCCAACGTTGTTTCTACGTTTTCATTTAGCTCCTCAAAACTTTTCCCTCTTATAATAACAGTTGTGTCGTCCGCAAATAGCAAGCATCGATGTCTAATGTAGGCTGGCAAATCATTAGCATACAGTAAAAATAAAAGAGGTCCTAAAATACTTCCTTGCGGTACACCACTTAAATTAACGCGTGGCGTAGAGTCCACATACTCCACTGTATTGTTTTTCTCATTAGTTCTTTTAATTCTGGTTAACTGTTTACGATCTGATAAATAATTATCTAGCCATCTATGAGCTGGTCCTCTAATACCATACTTTTCTAGTTTCGACAAAAGAATAGAACGATTCACAAAATCGAACGCCTTGCTTAGGTCCAGAAATAAACCTGCAACCAGGTTCTTTGCCTCTAATGCACTAAGCACGTTTCTAACCAATTCTAACGCCGCGTGCGTGGTTGATTTGCCTTTTCGGAACCCATTTTGCTCTTTGCAGAGTATATTATTTTTGTTTAAAAACTTTAAAACCCGATCAAACATAACCCTTTCAAACACTTTTGATAGGACCGGTAGTAGCGCCACAGGTCTAAAATTGCTTATGTCACTCCTTTCACCTTTTTTAAACAGAGGCTTGATAATCGCGAACTTTAGGATCTTTGGAAAATGTCCTTGTTCTAACGACAAATTGATTACATGAGCTAATGGAACCACTATGTGTTTTAAAATGGATTTAAGTACTTTAAGGTTTATTTCATCATGTCCTGCTGAATTTGTGTTTCTCAGAGATTTAATTATCTTGTCGATCTCGTAAGGATCTGTAGGCTCAAGAAAAATTGTGTTATTTTGCCTAACTATAGGACACCCAAGCGTTTGCCTTAAATTAGAATTTTGAGTTATATCGATGAAAAAATTATTAAAGGAGTCTGCAATTTCCTCTGGATCAGTTATTGTTATTTGATTTTGTTCTATTGTTTTAATCTCTAATGCGTTGCTTTGATATCCTGTGTTTTTTTTTATTATGTCCCAAGTTGTTTTACCTTTGTTTTTCGATGTAAGCAGCTGGCTTCTAAAATGTATTTTTTTAGCGTTACTGAAACAGGACTTTAGATGTCTAGAGTATGTTTTAAAATGAATCTTGAACTTGTAAGATTTATGTTTGATATCGTAATTTAGACTTAGTTTTTGAACTTTTCCTCAATCCTGTTGTAACCCATGGAAGTTTATTTGGCTTCATGGATAATTTAATTTTAATTATCGGAAAACATAACTTAAAAAATAATGATATCGAGTCATGTAATAATTTGAATGATTCCTCTGTATCATTTGACGTAATGACATCGGAGAAGCTCAAGCTACCTATATATTGTTGGAATTTCATCATGTTATCCTGACTGAAATGCCTTTTATAACTGAATCTAAATTCTGAGCTTTCATATTTATGGTTAAGAGTAAGTTGAATGGTTTGAGCCGTGTTGTGGTCAGATAAACCTACATTGTGAGTCTGCCCTATGACCTCATTTATATTACTTAAAATGTTATCGATACATGTTTTCTGACGTGTAGGCTGTACAATATGAGGTTTAATGTTATGATTCGAGAGTAAATCCCTCATTTGTATCGTGTCTTTACTGGTTCCCAAAAAATCAATATTGAAGTCCCCCGCTATTATAATTTTCCCATTGTAACAATTCAAGCTTGTAAGAAGCTCTTCAAATAATTGAAAAAAGCTCTGAATATTCGAGTCTGGAGTGCGATAGATACAAACCACTATAATATTCAAAGATTTTATTTTGACTGCGCAAACTTCAAACTCTTTTTCCCTTATTAAATGGTTCATCGACGTTATCTCTTCAAAGTCTATGTAACGTTTTACTAAAATACATGTTCCCCCCCTTTTTTTATTATCCCTACAGTAACATGATGCTAAATTGAAATTTTGTACCAGTAGCAAGTTTTCATCCCCGTTCTTAATAAACGTCTCACTTAGACAAATAACATCTACGTCAGTATTGGAAGACTTAAGTTCTGAAATAACGATTTCTAATTCTTCTGTTTTATTTAGTACTCCAGCTATATTTTGATGAAGAATGGAAAAGTGTTTAATTTTACCACTATTGACGAAAAAACTGGCTTTTATTTTTCGTAACACCGCAGGCAGTAATAGTCCTTTTTGCTCCAGCCGTAAAGCTTGTAGACCTCGGCGTTTCGACCTCATTTACTTTCCCGGACTGAACTTCTTTTGTCTTAAAATAGAAAGGAATTGTGCCTCTAGCTACTTGTTTACAAGAATTAATAAGCGTCGACGCTTCGATCTTACTTATTTGCACGGATTGAACTTCTATCTTCCTAAAATAGAAAGGAATTGTCCCTTTAGTTGGTTTTATACAAGAATTGTGAAGCGGCTTATCACCGTTTCTTCTTTTACCTTTATACTGCAATAACTCTAATTTATAGCGAATATAATCGATTGCAGAATTTATTTTAATCGTTAATTCGTGTATGTATCCATATCTAGACTCCATTAAGTGATTTGTTTCAATATAATTTGCGTGTAAAAAATTCCGAGTAACTAACTTTATGTTATAATTTAGCAGTTTTTCATTTAGGTGCTGATTATATAGTACCGGTAGAACATAAACATTGGTGACGTGAGATAATTTGTATAAAGCGATGCACAAGTTTGTATTCAGTTTTGTAGGGTTCGAGTCATGACTTCCCATACATAACACTACAATGTCGTCTTTAGACGCGGATTCCTTAATTCTATCGCAGTATGATAAAATATGGCTTGAATTGGCGTTAGACAGGATAGTCGCGCTCGGCATGTATTCGTTGTTCCATTTCCCGTGTCTGGATTGCAATAAACCTGCTGAAAGTCCACAAATTTGCTCATCCCCAAGTATGTATATATGATGACGCTTATTGTGAAGCCGTGTCTCGTTTTTAGTGACATGATCTTGGTCCGTTTTTATGTCATGTACTTTCGTTTTCTCCATTAAATTAACATTCCGACTTGTTTCTGGTGTTATAGAGACCCTTTTTTGTCCCGAAATTCTATCCAGTAATGGTCTAGAAGTACGTAGTGAGTGGCGTTTCTGTTCCTTACGCTGCTGGCGACTGCTTAGTGGTGTCGACATGTTTTTGTCCCTGTGGATGGTGATATCATCTATGCCAATACTTTTAAACACATTTATTTTGCGTTCGAGCATTTTTATTTGTTTTCCCAGCTCGACTATCTCTCCACATAATTTATCAATTTCCGCATGTGCTATGTTCAAGTCTTCTTGTAACTTACTTATAATTGCTTCCATTTCTATATTTTGTGTGCATTCTTTAAAGGTGTCGGGTAAGCTTAATAAAGTTTTTGTAGATAATTCTGAATCTACGTCGGAATTGTCTGTTAGGCTAGATAGTGAGTAATTGTGGTCTGGCATTGACTGCTTTTTTTTTCGCTGTTTTCGGTCAGTTACGAATCTACCGCTTTCATTCATTATTTAACAGGAATGTCCAGTGAAAATAAATATACAAAAAGCAAATATTATTTTTGCCGCCGAGGTGCGGGATCGAACGCGGACTCTCATGCGTGGTCGTCCAATAGATTACCCTTAGGCCAACTGGCGCTTACGGATGATCGTGAAAATAATGTCCAGTTATGCGTATTCCTGAGTGGGCGTGCCGTTGAAACTGTTGACCTCCATTCTAATTGGTTAAGTGCTCCACACGCTTATCAGCAGTTGTGCTAGTGTGCGTGCATTTTTAAACTTTTCAACGAATCTCACTGTTTTACTTACTGGTATTCCTGTAATTATCGTACTCTTCGTTTAATTTTCTTTACTTGATTATATCCCACAGTCACTAATTAACAGATTGTCACAATATTTAGGCCAAAAAATTCACTACTTTCGCATTTATCGATTTCTTTTTGCGGAGCTAACCGGCAACAAGTCTGCTCTGTTTAAGCGCGCACGCACACAATAATGCACGCGCAAATATATAATGTCGAAAAATAACGAAGACTAGAATTATTTTTGTCGATGTATAAAAATGTCGACATAATATAACAATGACCATCTGATGTTTGTCGATGTATAATAATGACGACAGGTAGGTTTAGGTTATGTTAGTTTTGCAGCAGGCCTGGAGGACCAAACCAAACTAGTAATAACTAATAATAATAATAATCATTTATTTCAGATAGCAAAGATCCATAATTGGTGCACACAACAGTAAATTAATCCACAATAATAATAATGTAACAAGCACAAAAATACCTTAAGAATGTCACAATAAAATGAAATAAAATAAAAATAAACAGAGTCACAGGATAGCAAGACCATAAAATCTATACACATTAAAAAGATGTCAATACTAAATTTAATAAAAATAATAATTACACATTTCTTTTTGACCAAGTCACTGCCACATGTCTGTCACAGCAGTGCCGGACATACTCGTAGGTACAGTCCAGTCTGGCGGCTATAATTTTCAGAATAAAAGGCATTTACTTATTTATCTTAAAAGTTTGTTTATCGTTGTCTAGTACCCATAGTAATGAGCTTAATTTCAGACTAGGTCCATTTTGTAATTTTAAATTAAATTAAATATCGTTTAGTAATAGGAGCTACTCGACACTCTATTTTAAATCAATTAGACAGTGTCTACGGAGTTACGCTGACGCGGAGCCTTTGTTCCTGGGTGGTTTGGTGGTGGTGCAGAGACCTCACTTGACCTTTAAAAGTACGTGATTAGGTGTTCTGCCTTTTCACCGATTTTTTTTTGGTTGAATTTCATTTGCCAATCACCATTTCGCCGAATGTTCACTTTGACAACTACTTATTGGCAAATTTATGTATGCCAACCTCTCATTTGGCCGAATTATTATGAAGACGAATATCATATTGACTTTTAGCTTTTGGAATATCTTTCACATGGCAAATGTTACACTAGGCCAAAAAACTCTTAGTTAGGTACGACGACGAGCGTAGCGAGGAGGAGTGTTAGGTAGAACTGCGACCCTATAGCACCGACTTTTTTTATAATACTACATACACAATACACCGCGAAATGTATATTATCCCAAGTGAACCATTTGGCTACATGAAAAAAGACGTTTTAATAAATGTCCATATAAAAAAAAAACGTTGAGTTGGAAATCTAGAGGTTGGGAAATGAAATTAATCATTTTAACAAGTTGCCATATGATGATTCGGCAAAATGAAATTCGCCAAAACGTTGGTTGGGAAGTGAAATTCGGCAATAAAATTTTCGACGATACAATAGAGAACCACGTGATTATCAAGTAATCATGGTGAATTGGTTCGTTTGGATTTGTTTACATCTTTTGCAAGTTCTATTGACGGCGACTGTACTAAGAAGAAGAAGAGGAAGAAATACATTTATTCACTACACAGACAGAGACACAAATAGACAAATGAAAGATAACAAACAATGTGACAGAATGAGCGAGGAGTGTGTCCTCGCGGCAGCGAATCGGACACTGGCTCAGCATTATGCTGAGGCTTCAGACACCTACAGCGCTGATTTACAGCCAGTCATTTTGGTGACTCACAGAACGCTGTACAAAACATACTATTCTATAGTATAACATACCATAATGCTGTAGAAGCACCAACATACTAATGCCTGTGTAAAATACTTGTATAATTTAGTGAAAAAAGTAATATACACGGTGATTTTTTTTTGGTGATTAGGAACCAATTTTTCTAATTCAGTTATTAATGGCGATCAAGTTTAAGTCGCAGTTACATGAAACAAAACTATTTTTTGATGATTTTTTTTTATTTTGAAATTAATTTTTAATTGAAATTAATTGTCACCCTACTAATTTTTTAGTCTATGAGTTAATAACACTTAACTAATAAGTTCATTGGCGTAATATCTGTCAAATTTCCCGCCAAAGCGATGGCACTTGACGTATCTACTTCACTTCAATAATTAATGTAGGATGTCCATCAACCAGTGGTGATTGGTTTTGACAATATCATTAACTTAAATTCATTAAACAGTGAGTTAATTTTATTGTTTGAGACATCAACCATTAAATTCCATTTTTTTTGCTTATTAATAATTTTCAACTCCTGATCACCGATAAAAAATCACCGTGTATAATAAGTGCGTACATAAAATAAAAAGAAAAATAAAAGGTGACCTTAAAACCCAAATGTGTAAGTGATGGATAAAGATAATTATTAAGGCTCCACTGTCCGTCTGTCTGTCTACCTGTCACATAAATATTAAAGTTTTTTTTTACGTTTATTTATTTCAAAATCAGGTTCTTTTAATCTAGTCCTTATATTCAGATCCAAAAATAAAAATTGTGTTAGTCTGGTTTTTAATTCACGTTTTTTTCTCGGGCTGATTTTCCACGAGTTTTAAGCACGCTTTGTTTTTATGTAAGCGTTTCTAAAAATACACCATCCCATTGTGCAACAGTGGACATTGTTACCGCGGTCACAGTGTTCCAATCTCGCTCAGAGTCACCTTCGGCAGTCGTTACGAAGGGCGAGTCACGTTGTCCCGGGTCCCGGGCGGGACTTCGAATGACGTCATCGCTACGTCATAGGGTGTAGGGTTGCCCGTTTAGAAATTTTAAAAGTTCCGACATTTTGATTTTAGTCCGGACTTTTTAGTCACAAAATAAACATTACTCACTTATATTTTATATTACGTATTATTCTATTATCTCATAAAAAAATCTATTTTGTGTAAGATAAATGAGGCTTACTTACTCGTATTTCATATAATATGTAGTTTTATTACTCAGTCAAAAAAACCAACTAATTAAAGAGCCAGACAAAGTCCGGACAAGAATCTTAAAGTCCGGACTTTATCCGGACTAATCCGGACAGATGGCAACCCTAATCGGAGGTTACATCTCAACTTGTGAACCTGGCCGTTATTGCCTAATTATTACAATTGTACGGTTACGGTTTAATTATGTAACATCAGTTACCTACGTGTACAGTCGAAGTCATAAATATGTTTACACTTTAGTACCCAAAATAGTCACAAAGTTAGTGCAATTATGAGTTCGATCGTTTTAACTTGTTGTAATCATTTCCCCGCGTGGTGGCCAGGTTAGAATAGTGCCACTCCATATCCTCCCGTGGATGTCGTAAGAGACGACTAAGGAAATAAAGGCTGTGTACTGTTAGGCGATGGGCTTGCAACCTGTCACTAATACACTGGTAAACATCTTAGCCTAATTGTGCAAAATGTGGTTACAGAATTATTAACAAGTTTTTAGGGTTGTTAGTAATTCTGTAGCTCTGCCTACCCCACTCTGGGAATAAAGGCGTGAGCTTATGTATGTATGTATGTATGTATGTCTCGCAGTCGAAAGCTGAACGTTTGCATATTCTTTAGACTTTAACTTTCGATTTAAATGTAATTTGTCTATTAAACAAGCAATTGCATTGTTTTATTTAATTGTTGATTTTTAATTTTTATTAATTATACAGGGTTATTGGTAATTCGACGTATTCCCGTTAGGAGGTGATAGGGGTGACTATTTGCGATAATTTTAACCCCCATATGCATTATGCAAAAGTTATCCATTTTTGAGTTATCATGGTTTTTAGCTTTTTTCAAAATATGTCAAAGATGCAGCATCAAAAATTTATTAAAAAAAATGTATTAATTTAAATCAATTTTTTTCTTCTGATTTATAAAAACGATAAAACTCTGGTTATTTATCAATATTAAAACAACAATTATCGGTCCAAATTTAAAAATGCGAGACTAAAAACGATATTATTTCTAGATTTTTTAGATATCTTTTTCCACTAAAAGGCCTTAAAAACAAAAAAATTGTTATGAAACTAGGCTTGCAGATTAATTTAAAAACATAACCGTTTTCTTAGCTCTCCAAAAATGCATAATAACTAGGAACATATTTCAAATAAACTGAAAAAAAATGATCACAAAGGAAGCAGGCGGAAATTTGTATCCGAACTAAACTTAAAATCACTGTTTGAATATCTTGCAAATAGTTTTTATGCGTACCTAAGCTAATGCCGGTAGCAAACTGGCAGGTTAAGAAAAAAAATAACAAAGTTTTCAAAGAGTTCTTTTTTCAAAAACTTTTCACACGTGCATTGGTTTTGTTACACAAATTGGGGCCGTGTTTTTTGGAGTAAATACACTCACGACTGTAGTTTAATTTTTAATTTGAATTAAAATATGGAAGAGCTTGATCAAAATGAACAACGGATGTTTCATAATTACACAAATGAAGAATACGCCGATGTAATGTTTTGTTACGGCTTTTGCAACGGTAACAGTGAAGCTGCTCGTCATGATTATTCGCGTCGGTTTCCCAATCGCCGGTTACCCCATGTATCCGTTTTTAATGGAGTGTATAGGCGAATCCGAGAAACTGGTTGTGTTCAGAGAAGACAAATTAATGCCGGAAGACCCCCAGTCCATGTTGTTAATTACGAAGAGGATATTCAGCAAGAATATATCGATGAACCAACAATTTCGACAAACACCGTCGCCACACGACTCTCTGTAACACAATGGAAAGCGTGGTCTACAGTGCATAATGCAGGATTCTATCCTTACCATTATACTCCTGTGCAAGTTATTCACGAAGAGGACCCTGAAAGGAGAGTTGCTTTCTGTAGATTCATGTTAAATGCGGATTTAGAAGACGCGTCTTTTTTGAATAAAATCCTATGGACCGACGAATCCAGATTCGATCAAGATGGGATTACTAACTACCATAATGAACATTATTGGAGTGAGAAAGTGCACAAGAATCCTAATAAAAAGAGGCCAAAAGGGTCGCAACGCCGTTTTTCGGTCAATGTGTGGATGGGAATAGTTGACGACAATTTAATCGGACCACATTTTTTACCGAGCAATCTAAATGCTGCAGCTTACGAACATTTTTTGAGAAATGAAATGTTTGCCCTCCTCGAAGACGTGCCTTTGGCTACAAGGCAAAACATGATATACCAGCAAGACGGATATCCTGCACATTTTGGTGTCAATGTTAGGCGATGGCTCGATAGCCATTTTCCTAATCGTTGGATAGGGCGAGGAGGACCCATTCCCGTGGCCCGCGAGAAGTCCGGATTTAACGCCGGTTGATTTCTATGTCTGGGGTCACATGAAATCCATAGTTTACGACCTCTCGCCTGTGTCATCCGCGGAAGAACTCAAGACGAGAATTATAAATGCAGCAAATGCAATGCGTAATAATTTGACTACTTCGGTAGTTAAGTCACAACTAAGAAAAAGAATGCGACTTTGCGTACGCAATAGGGGAAGTCACTTCGAGCAAGAACTTTAAATAAAAAAATGTGTTAATTGTTACTATTATTAATTGTTAATTGTTATTACTATTAAACTGTTACTGGTTATTATTTTAAAATAGTTTTTTTGTTTTATTGACATTGGGTATTGTTTTTAATTAATTTTATGGGATTTTTTAAAGAACTACCTTGTGTTTAGTTCGAATCCAAATTTCCGCCTGCTTCTTTTGTGATCATTTTTTTTTCAGTTTCTTTGAAATAAGTTCCTATTTGTTATGCATTTTTGGAGAGCTAAGAAAACGGTTATGTTTTTAAATTAATCTGCAAGCCAAGTTGCATAACGATTTTTTTGTTTTTAAGGCATTTTAGTGGCAAAAGATATCTAAAAAATCTAGAAATAATATCGTTTTTAGTCTCGCATTTTTAAATTTGGACCGATAATTGTTGTTTTAATATTGATAAATAACCAGAATTTTATCGTTTTTATAAATCAGAAGAAAAAAATTGATTTAAATTGATACTTTTTTTTAAATAAATTTTTGATGCTGCATTTTTGACTTATTTTGAAAAAAGCTAAAAAACATGATAACTCAAAAATGGTTCACTTTTGCATAATGCATATGGGGGTTAAAATTACCGCAAATAGTCACCCCTATCACTTCCTAACGGGAATACGTCGAATTACCAATAACCCTGTATACTGGACTGAATTTTTTTGCCTACCTATTTGTCATATATTACTTAACATATTAAATTTGATATAAAATACTTTTTATAGAATAAACAGCCCCGTGAAGGTCTGGTCCTATTCGGATCACCTCCTACACTCAAGAGCAATGAAAACGGGTCACTTCCAATGAAATTTCTATACTGAGTGACCCTCTTTAATTGCTCTTGACTTGACTTATATTATGTGCATTGCGAAGAAAGAAGTAATAACGAATGCGTTGTTATGTATGTAGGTCACTGCCACTGCGCTTAGGACGAGGTTGCATAATGCAAGTATATAAGGTAAACAGATCGCCGTGAAGGCAAATAGGTCGGCTTGTTGTTACGTCTAGTGTAGGAGAACTTACGTAATAGTGTAGTTTCGGAGAAAGTCATCGGTATAGGGACTCTGTATAAGAATTTTTTTAGGGTCTATATCGGACGGTTTTTACAATTGAAAGGGTTTTATTTTAATAATTACGAAAAACTAACCTAAGAGGCTATTGCTTAACGCACTCGCTTTCGCAATTGTTTTCTTTTTTTAAATCGAAGGCTTGTCTGCGTACAAAATAAAAATAATGGTTCCGCTTTGAAGTCAATTGAGATTGCGAGTGCATTAGGCAATAGCGCTGCAGATCTACACAATAGACGTTTATTAAAATCTGCTATGTCAGCCTGAAAGGGTGTTATGCGATATTATTTTGTGCAAATATATATAGATAGTTAAAAAAACCCCGACATAATGGTGACCCTTCTTTCAGAGCTGTCATCTCTTAAATTTTCATGAAATCTAGCTAAGAACCACCGCTAAATAACCAGCTTTCAAATAAAAAAACTGCATCCAAATCAGTCCATCAGTTAAGGAGCTACACTGTCTATCTGTATACACACTGCAAACTATAAGGGTGAATTTCAACAAGCTCGAAATTTATCAAATTTTGGTGGTATTTTTTATTTTTGATTTCTGAGTCAAAATTTCATATAAATAATACGTAACTAGTCATAATCAATAAAGTGTAGTAGTGGCCTTTCATCATACATAATAGTTTTAGAGATATTACGTTTTTAGTAATTTTGCTCCCACCGAAATTGCTTGTACCCACCAAAATTAGATTAATTGGCCACCAAAATTGCACATCTACACCAAAATTAGGTACTTGTGCTAATTCATTTCAAAAATTACCATTTGGTTATTAAATTGTCGGCTGGAAATGAAAAGACATCAAGAGAATTATTAATCGTTTTAATTATACGAAAATACAATATAATCTTTAAGATCTTCGACTCTTCAAGTCAAATAGTAAGTAATTATAAAATTTTACTCGTAATCAACAATACTTAATCCTACGGACATAATAAGTCCAATTCCTAACTCAAGGAACTATATAACTCACATTAACGTTAACAATCGTGGGTATCAATCAGAACCTATAATAATTGCACATAGTCATAGAAGTACAATCACTTTTTATATTTGTACTTCATTGATTATAATTTAAATGTGGCAACAGTTGAGATCTTCGACTCTTCGAGTCAAACAGTAAGTAATTATAAAATTTTACCAGTAATCAACCATAATTAATCCTACGGACATAATAAGTTCAATTCCTAACTCAAGGAATTATATAACTTACATTAACATTAACAATCTTGGACATCAGTCAGAAACCTATAATAATTGCACATAAAGTCATAGAAGTACAATCACTTTTTATATTTGTACTTCAGTGTTTGTACCTACTTCTATGACTTTATGTAAGTACAATTATTATAGGGTTCTGACTGATGTCCACTATTGTTAAGGTTAATATGAGTAATATATTTCTTTAGCGAAGAATTGAACTTATTATGTCCGTATAATAAAGTATTGTTGATTACGAGTAAAATTTTATAACTACTTATTGTTTGACTCGAAGAGTCGAAGATCTCAACTGTTCCCAGATTTAAATAAAAGTCATTTAAGTACAAATATAAAAAGTGTTTGTACTTCTATGACTTTATGTGCAATTATTATAGGTTTCTGACTGATGTCCACGATTATTAATACATATTAATATGAGTTATATAATTCCTTGAGTTAAAAAAATATCTTATTATATCCTAGGATAAGGTATTGTTAATTACAAGTAAAATTTGTTAATTACTTACTATTTGACTCTAAGATCTAAACGATCCAAAAAAAATCCATCCATCCATAGGAAAATCGTACTAAATAAAAAAATATGTATTTTGGTATTTATAATTAAAACGATTATAAAAAGCCTTACTTTCTTTTCATTTCCAGCAGACAGTAATACCCAAATTTTAATTTTTACCATGAATTTACACAAGTAATTTAGTTTTATTGTAAACTAGCTTCCGGTGGCGACTTTGTACGCGTAGAAACAGTTCCCGAGGGAATAGCATTATTTAAGGTAGAGTATGTTTTAATCCAAGGTAGAAGGTATCTCCATGGTAAATTCCATCACAATCCGTCTAGTAGTTTTTGCGTAAGAGAGTAACAACCATCCATACATCCATACAAACTCACGAACTTTCGCCTTTATAATATTAGTATGAATGAAGTATGATTAAGTGTTTCTATTTTACTCGAAATAAGTGTTCTGAGTCAAGAATATTGTAAATACAAAATATATGGTGATAAATATGGAACTAAACATAGTATTAACAATTTTGGTGGCATCAAGCAATTTTGGTGGATTTCAAATTGCCACCAAAACCACCAAAATTGGTTCACCAAAATTAGGAAACGTGCATAAAAAAAATGATTAAAAAAAAAAACAGTAACATACACTTCGAAATTAACTTTATATTTTGAAAATGAGACGGCTAACACGCCTTACATTAAATTCAAACACGAACAAATATTACTCAGTCATTAATTACATATACCATTAAAATTGCATAAAAAAGTATTTTAACACACCAAAATTAGGTAGTTACGTTCTTGGCGGACAGATCTGGCAAGATATGGCACGTGTGTCATCCTTTAAGGCTCGAGTCGAACTGAACGAACAGGTTACTTCCCGTTTGGTGGTCTTATTGCGTTCCGTTCGACGACAAAATCGTATTCAATAATTACCACCAAAATTGACAATTTCACCCGGACAACCTTTAGGGCCTAGTTTTGAGTATCAATAAATGTACTTATCCTTATTTATATGTTCTTATATGATGTATAAAGTAATGAGGAATTAAAGTAATGGCAATTTAAGTTAAATAAATGGATATTATGGTTCTATAATGAATCATATTTCAAGAACAACAGGTTCTGGACGCCACACCAAAATTATTATTTCGACAAAAATATTTTTTTTTAATAAACATAAATGACTTTTATAACACTTTGCGATTTGGCTTAATATAATAATTAGTATGTTTTATTCAGAAAAAAATTTAAACTTCTAAAATTATGACTCCACACTATGATTATCAGCTCCGCCGCAAAAAAATTCTCGCTGAGATAATCACCCATAACACCCCTCTTTTTGCGTTAGGGGTTAAAAATGCAAAAATACTTTTCCATTTTATTGTTTTGTACGTATGTAAGTTAGTATGTGTATCTACACACATATCATAAGTCCTCTGTTAAGCGTTCAAAAACCGTATGAAATGACCAGCACTAATACTCGCTGACGCTCGTTCCATAAAACCACACTCGTGTTTTAAGGCCTCTCATTATGCATCAGTTGCATAAACTACTATTGTTACTCCTTCATGCTGGATAGATTTAAATGAAATTTGAATTCTGAATTCCCCGTGTGGTAGCCGGATTAGAATAGTGCCACTCCGTATCTTTCCTTGGATGTCGTAAAAGCCGACTAAGGTAATAAAGGCGTGTAGTACCTACTGTTAGGCGATGGGCTTGCAACCTGTCACTAATGCACTGGTACATCTTCGCCTAAGTGTGCAAAATGTGGTTACAGAATTATCAAAAAGTTTTTATAGTTGTTGGACATTCTGTAGCTCTGCCTACCCCACTCTGGGAATAAAGGCGTGAGTTTATGTTTGTATGTATGTATGAATTCTGAATTGAAAAAAAAACATTTCTCCCCAAGAAATCACCGTGCCCGCCCGTGGGATGGCGAAAGCGGAAATCACGTGAAGAAGCCTATTAAATAGCAATTTTCTTACGCAAGAGCCGGCAGGGTTTGTAATAAATATATATGACGTCAAACCACAGCGTAGTTCAAAAAGTATATTGGTTGCGGACTTGTTATGTCGTTACGTTAAAAATAGGTGTGCGTTATGCCATGGAGAAGGCAAACTGGTACACCGGCCATCTGTGGCCAGGGTAGTGATTCTGTAAACAACGCCGGTCGTGCGGACTGTCGAGTGAAACCAAGCGGCGAGATTAAGTAGTCCCGTCAGTGCGAACAAAACACATTGTAGCGCTTTTCAATTATGCAGCCTTATACGTTCGACCCATCGTGCTGCTAAATTGAAAATGCACGCGCTACAATGTGTTTTGTTCGCACTGACGGGACTACTTAATCTCGCCGCTTGGTTTCACTCGACAGTCCGCACGACCGGTGTTGTTTACAGAATCACTACCCTGTTTTATCATCACTACATAAGGTCTGATTTTTATTCCCACAGAAAAAATTTAAACAAAGGTGTTGCCGTAAACGAAAAACATTTGCAGTATTCAAAATATTTTTACTTTCCACAATTATAAGAAATCGACTGGCTAGAAAAAAACTATATATTGTAATTAAGATTAAAGAATTTAATCTGTTGATGGAAAACTTCATTTTGATATAAACTCTTTGTTGTGTTAATTAATAACGTGAAAACCGTTTTTTTACGCATAATTTATTTATTGCACTGGTATCATTGACTCGATACACCCGTGTTAACAAGTTGACGGCTGCTTGAAAGATTTGAGACGTTACTTCACTCGCTTCGCTTCACCATTCGTGCTCCCGTCGTAATCGCTTTCCAGTGACTCATTTATGCGATTTTAATTTCAATTATATCTCAAATTTATTTTTATATCACGGTTCGAGCGAAATGATAACTTAATATTATATTTCTTGCTGGCCCAAACTTTGAGATCCCCTGAAATGTCACTTTGACAGTGACGTAACTTTGTTTACATTTTTTCTGTGAGAATAAAAATCCGACCTTAGTATAAAACAAATTCGCTTTCCGCTGTCAGTCTGTCTGTCCCTAATCCCTATGTATGCTTACATCTTTAAATTTATGCAACGGATTTTGATACGGTTTTTTTCAAAAGATGAGTGATTCCAGAGGAAGGTTCTTATGTATAAATTCTGCTTTATGTACGGGTGTTACAGAAAACTCACATAAACCGAAGCGAAGCGAGGGCAGGTCGCTAGTACATACATACATACATACATACATAAACTCACGCCTTTATTCCCAGAGTGGGGTAGGCAGAGCTACAGAATTTCCAACAACTATATAAACTTTTTGATAATTCTGTAACCACATTTTGCACACTTAAGCGAAGATGTTAACCAGTGTATTAGTGACAGGTTGCAAGCCCATCGCCTAACAGTACATAGAAAACACCCATGACTCAGGAACAAATATTTGCGCTCATCACACAAAAATATCTGCCCTTACCGGGATTTGAACCCAGGACCTCTAGCTTCGTAGGCAGGGTCACTACCAACTAGGCTATCGCGTCCTACTACACGCCTTTATTACCTTAGTCGGCTTTTACGACATCCACGGAAAGATAAAAAAGCGGAAGCGGAGGCAAGCTACAAATTACAGTATACAGGTTACAAGTTTCCATATGATTAATGACAATTGACAATTTATGTCACTTTAACGTCAAACGTAATGACTGTTATGGATAAGTCTGTGTAGTTAAAAATTAATTTCTTTTGTACCCTAACATAAACAAAACAAAAAACGAGTTGTATAAGCACACGTAAGCCACCCTGTAACAAAGTAACCACCTCCATAACGTTCCTACTGAATATTATTTAAGTGTTACGAAGAGTTATGAGTCATGCTTTGACCGCAATTCTATGACTTTCTTCCCGAAGGCGCTCGGCTCTCTTACCCGAGTGGTGACTCAACCAATGACGTCATAAGCTTGCTAAGATTCGGTGACGCACGAGGGGAATGAAACTGACTGACAAGCGGACCGCAGCATTCTGAACAGTCATTGTCAAGGTCTTATTAGACATCGGCTACGTAATATCTTGTATAATTTTGTTAAAAGATTAAAACAACTGATTTGATAGCGATCCTTTTTTTGAGAGCAAGCACCCGTTCATCATACGCTTGTTACTTTTTTAATTTATTTATTTATTTATTATACAGGGTGTCCCAAAACTCAACGATAATCCGCCAAGGGCTGATAGAGCAGCTAAAAAGCTATCGATTTAACACCTATGTATGTTCAGCGATTTTCGCTAGTTTCGGAGATATTGATCATTTTAATCTGAAATTTTGTAATTTTCCCTTATGCCCATGTCACGAAAAATCATTAATTTCGTTATGTATTTCATAAGTTTTTCAGTGGTATCTTACATAATTATAATCATTACGAATTGGCGAAGTTTTTAAACCTATTTGCCCGTTTATTTTATCAGTATTTTTTTAAGTAATCACATAAAGTTTGTTTCTCCATACTAGGTGTCCCAGTGGTTGCTTTTCACTTTGTATGAAAAAAACAACTTTAGGTGATTACTTAAAAAAATACTGATAAAATAAACGGGCAAATAGGTTTAAAAACTTCGCCAATTCGTAATGATTATAATTATGTAAGATACCACTGAAAAACTTATGAAATACATAACGAAATTAATGATTTTTCGTGACATGGGCATAAGGGAAAATTACAAAATTTCAGATTAAAATGATCAATATCTCCGAAACTAGCGAAAATCGCTGAACATACATAGGTGTTAAATCGATAGCTTTTTAGCTGCTCTATCAGCCCTTGGCGGATTATCGTTGAGTTTTGGGACACCCTGTATATAACTTTTAACAAACTTAGTTCTAGAGGTATAACAACGTCCCGCAAAACTGTTTTCACAGTTTGACTGTGGGATCCGCGAGTCTTAGTCATAGTTTACAAGATACAGTTTACAAGTTACAGTTATTAAACATTAAGTAGATACTTTACATACATACATACATAAACTCACGCCTTTATTCCCAGAGTGGGGTAGGCAGAGCTACAGAATTTCCAACAACTATAAAAACTTTTTGATAATTCTGTAACCACATTTTGCACACTTAAAATACTAGATAGTAAATACTTAATGAAAATGAGCGGAGATGTCCGTAGGGGACGTCCCAGACGGACCTACAGTGATCAGATTCGCGATGTACTGATTAAGGGCCAAATCAAAAGCACCCAAAACCGCCGTACGTGCATGAAGAGATTGATGAATGTAGAGGAAGCGAAAATTGTGTTTTTAGATCGGTGCACCTGGCGTTCCATAATCTCTGCCTACCCTATTGGGAAATAGGCGTGAAGGTATGTAAATACTTAAATAGGAGATAATTTAAATTTAAATAATATTAAGGTAATGCTTAAATAAAGCTCTCTTAAATCTATTTTTGTTAGGTTCTAGTCTCAAAGCAGGTATGCTGTTGAGGATGTAAGGCAAGCGCTTCTCAATAAGCCTGTCTCCATAGTAGTTGCTCACTCTGGGTACAGCATATTTACCAGCGGCTACTGACCTGGTGCCATGTTCTTGGCTCATTATTCATTCATTAAATCACGCCTGTTTCCCAGAGGGGTAGGCAGAGACTTCTTTCCACTTGCTACTATCTTGACAAATTACTACTTGTATTATTATTAGGTACTTTTATTATATGTTTCAAAATGTTATAACACACAAAGAACCGCCTTCAAAAACGCATAATATAACCTGTTTTAAAATGGTGGTCAGTCCAACTGAAGTCGACTGTTGGTTACCATACAATTTAGTGACAATAGGACCACCTCGGAAAAATTCAAACATAAATAGAATTTTTCAAATCGGACCATAACTGACGGAGAAATCCGTAACATAAGTACATAAAACAGTGGAACATAGAACCTCCTTTTTGAAGACGGTTAAAAACCGGTCAATTGCGTGTCGGAATCGCGCACTGAGGGTTCCGCACCGCCGCATCGTAAGTATATTCTGGTTTCGAATCAAATCAGTGCGAATTCAAATTGGAATCAAATCAAATCAAATCGTTTATTTACCAGGGTAGTGATTCTGTAAACAACGCCGGTCGTGCGGACTGTCGAGTGATATCCAAGCGGCGAGATTAAGTAGTCCCGTCAGTGCGAACAAAACATATTGTAGCGCGTGCATTTTCAATTAAGCAGCCTTATAAGTTCGACCCATCGTGCTGCTAAATTGAAAATGCACGCGCTACAATGTGTTTTGTTCGCACTGACGGGACTACTTAATCTCGCCGCTTGGATATCACTCGACAGTGCGCACGACCGGCGTTGTTTATAGAATCACTACCCTGTTAGTGCTCCGGAATCTACTAACCAATAAACTCTAATCTTCCCCATAGCTCTCACTCGTGACTTGTGACTAAGGACGAAAGAGATGTAGACAAAATCATTTCGTACGCCGCTTTTCAAATATACAGAACCTTCAAAAGAACCGAATCATGGCGGACTCATGCGCAGACGAGATCAACGACTTCTGCGCAGGGGCAAGGCCGCAGCGTCATTCTCTGGGAAATTGCACAATCATTTATTTTAGACTGGTCACACAACTTGAAGGCTTGGGTTTTCTTATGACACGTAGAATGCTATCAGCACACTGGCCACCTGATAAGCCCTCTATTTCGTTCATTGAATACAAAAGGGACACATTCCAAAATGAGTCAGTGTTGCATTTTATAATTAGAAGCTATTCGTATAAGATTTTTAATGCTAGAGCAAATTATTTTGGAATGTGTCTGTTTTGTATTCAATGAGCGATTTCACCAGCCTGACAATGATAGGTGACAGGTGACAATTCAGTATACAAAGCAAAGTTAACACGCTGATACATGACTGGGTTTCATATAAGCTGCGCGACGTTCACCTAAATGTCACCTACCACCTGTCATTGTCGGGAAGGTGAAATAGGGGCCTGTAAGTGACTTTTGAGGTTGAAAATTTGCAATGCCGAGACTGAAATCTAAAGATTGCAAATCCATTATCAAACCAGGGGCTCTATTCTACTTTGTGAAATCTAATTGCTCTGGATTTTCTCAATGAGCTCTTATTTAAATACACCTGTAAGCTACTTACGTAAATATTACGTAAGTAACTTACAGGTGTAAAGGCGGCCTAATAATAACTTAATCGTAAGAAATACATATGTAAACATTGTATATTGTCTAGGGGACACGGTTTCTGTAGGAGAATGTATCGAAACTTTTTATGTAGTTGTATTACACCATCATAATTAAGTATAATTTTCAAATTTATTTTCTATTACTTACTACTAATTAGTTCTGGAGAAAATTCAGAGTTTTGACACATTTTCCTGCTCAACTACGCGTGAATACATTTATTTCTTATCGTATGTTAGATTCATTGTTTTATATAGTAGTATATATGTAGTAGTTGTAGTAGTATACAGGGTGTTTGGCAGTCGGGTGTAGGGGTTTTAAGGGATGATAGTAAGGGTCATTCTGAACATTTTTGACCACATTTACTATTATGCTAAGTTTCACGGTTTCCGAGATATTGATCATTTTAATAGGATTTTTTGACATTTTTCCTTATGTCCGTGATACGAAAAACCCCTTAATTCAAGTATTAATTTAAAAAAAATACAGTGTTTTCTTGCATGACTTGAATCACTATGAAATAAGGAAGTTTTAAAGCTACATGCCATTTTTTTTCCTTACAACTTTTTGAGTCTTTTCAAGGCGACATTATTATTTTGAAATCCCCCCATTTCTTGAATCCTATAAGGCTATATGCGTATAATATACAGACGTCATCATTGGATTTTACGTAACGCTGTCGTGACGACTCTTGACTTCCAGACGTGACCGCACCTATATTGGATAATGATGTCGTGACTTTTTCGTTAATTTTCCTTAGGATCTAATTCTACTCGGGTTAAACCTAATGTGTTTTGAAATGTTATCATACTGTCAACATTATGATAGTTTGTAGATTTGGCTAAAAACGGCTGCTTAAAGGTTGAAAAAGCAACTAGAGACTTCATTTTGAATATTATTTGCCCTGTTAGCATGATGGATTGTTTTTTTTTCTGAGGGTTTTGTTATTTTATGCGAAAAAGGAGCGTTTTGAGGTTATGAAAGTACATTACTTTATATTAAACTAGCGACCCGCCCTCGCTTCACTTCGGTTTATGTGAGTATAGCCTATAGCCTTCCTAGATCAATGGGCTATCTAACACTAAAAGATTATTTCCAATCGGACCAGTAGTTCCTGAAATTAGCGCGTTCAAGCAAACAAACAAACAAACTCTTCAGCTTTATAATATTAGAATAGATAAGATAAGATTGTTTATGAGATTGTACTAGTAAGGCGAAGGGGTAGACAACGAGTTTACATACCTACTACTGATCCATCGTGGTTTACTAACATTGTGCAGATATTTTTATATATGTGCAGATATATCTTGAACTAAGACGTCACATTTTTTTTAAACAAAAAAAAAGATTTAACGTAACCAAATGAGAAACAGTAATTTAGTATGAAAAGGCATACATTTTTTATAAATAGGCGTTAACCCCCCTTTCGCCTCAAGTGAACAGCGAGCACAAAGACGGTGGACGACGAAATCGTACAAAGTTACTTTGGTCGGCCAAATTTGGTAAGGTTTCGCTATTTGTTCGTACTTATTCAAAATGGACGTTGAGTATAAATACCCTTTAAAAATGTTACGGTAAAGAATCTTATTCGGGACATTTATTAACGTCTTCGGTCGGCGTCAGCCACAGAGACGTAAGACGAAGACCCCCCCCATTTTCGTCATCGCCTTTAATATTCAAAAATCGAAGCACCAACTTATAGGTAGGTACCATTTATCGAGTAAATATTATCTAGTGTATGGAGTACTAAACTGTGATAGCAATTAAATTTCACGTTTCCTTTCGTATCGTCATCGAGTATTTTAAAGATATCGAGTAAATTGTTGTTTACGTTAAAACCACAACATTAGTTTAAAGTGTTTTACCGGGATTAAAAAGTTATTATTACTCAATTATTGAATCAAAAATTACGTTAAATATCGTGGAGTTTCGAACATTTAATGAAAAACTTGCGAAAATGGTGATATATTTAATAAATAAACCTATCGATAGTACTAAAAGTACATCCAGCCCCCTATTTAACCAAGCTATAAAAGCCAGGTGACAGGTGACATTTCGGTGTACATGGCGGAGCTTATAATGTCACCCAGGTTAAGTATCAGCATGTTAACTTTGCAATGTACCTATACCGAATTGTCACCTATCTCGTGTCAATGTCAAGAGGGTAAAATAGGGGGCAGGTAGAATCTTTAAATATATCGGCTCCGATGCGCTTAAGAGTAGGACATTAAAATTACATAAATGTATTTTTTGTAATACTAAGTATACCTACCCATAATATTAAAAACAATACAACAGTAAGAATAAGTATTAAAGTGTAAAGACAGCTATTTACAATGCTAAAAGTACTAGGAGCTCAGGGGTCGATAGCAGATTCAGAAGAATCTATTCACCTTGCACCTACGTGGCGAAGGCCGGGTCTTTGACTTGTTACGCAACTATGAATCACATCGCGCAGCTATGAACGCCTAGTCCAGAGGCCGAATTTGCAAAGTTCATTCACTTCGTTCCTAATGTGAAAACAAACAAAGGATAGTTCTTTCCATTTGCGGAGATGCTGATGCAGTCGTAACGTGTTTTGGTTTCTTTTTTTATTTCTTTTTTTTTTTTATGGCATAGAGTAGACAAACGAGCACACAGGCCACCTGATGGTAAGTGGAAACTGTGACCCATAGACATTCGCATTCACAAGAATGCAATGCAATCTTAAGACTGCAAATGCTTTGCCAACCGGCTCGCTTATCCCCAAACCGGAACACAACAATGCGAACACTGCTATTTGGTATCGTGATAAAAGTTAATATCAATAAGTTTTTCATCCTTGGTTATACCGTGTAATGTAGGTAGTGTTCTTTGCACTTGGACACAACTGTGCAGGGGTTTTTAAACTAACGGGGCGCGTGGAAAAACACAATAAGTCAACGAATAAATCTATAATATACATACACATACATAAGCTCACGCCTTTATTCCCAAAGTGGGGTAGGCAGAGCTACAGAATTACCAACAACTCAAAACTTGTTAAGAATTCTGTAACCACATTTTGCACCATTAGGCTAAAGATAAAAGATGTTTATTCAGTAAGTACGCTGCACGGGCACTTTTACACGTCAAAAATCTACCAGCGCTTCGCAAGAGACCACTGCTGAGAAGAAATGCCGCAAGAAACTCAACAGTTAGTCGTTTTTTAAAGATACAATTATAAAACTTAACCTAGCATTATATAAAACAATGAATCTAAAATACGATAAGAAATAAAAAAAATCACGCGTAGTTGAGCAGGAAAATGTGTCAAAACTCTGAATTTTCGCCAGAACTAATTAGTAGTAAGTAATAGAAAATTAATTATGAAAATTATACTTAATTATGATGGTGTAATACAACATAATGATGGTGGTGTAAGATGTTAAGATGTTGCCATAGCTATAACTATACATGTAAATACATAATAACCTAGGGTATCGTGGCAATCCCTAGTTTTAGAGTTGATATCTCATAAACTGCTTTACCTATTTTCAAGAGGGGTTGGGGTATACCTAAGTGTTGTCATTAAATTTTTGTAGAGGTCATTCATTTTCAATGTGAGCAGCCAGTTGTAAAAGTGGTAAACTATGATAGAATTATTAAAAATAAACATATTTTGTTCCGTAATGTTACATTTTATCCCCCTTACTTATAAACGTGGAATAAGCTAGGAATAGTTTAAGCCATTATTTGTCACTTTCTGTAAGATGCAAATGTCACAATTACAGATAAGGACAAAGCATGGCATAAACTATTCCAGGCTTATTCCACGTTTATAAGTAAGAGGGTATGATTTTAAAGTGTGCAGCATTAGGTATACTATACCTGGTATAAGATGGTGGCAACCTTGGCAAGGTCAAACTAATTTTTTCTACCAATAATTTGCAACAACGTTGAGTTTTTAACGGCTGGCTAGTGAAACTATCGTTGGAATTTTTGTCCTAACTAAGTTTGTCAAAAACTTGGATTTTAAATGGCGAATACCTAGCTTTTGCATAGTAGGTACCCTTAATTCATAAACAGTTATTTACTGAACTATTACTGTATAAGCATCATTGTAACTTTAAGTATTTAGTACCTGCAAGGTTTTATTTAACTTTCTCTATTAGAATGTATGTATGTATGTATGTAACTTGATCGCTTCAAATCACGCAAGTCAATTTTGAATCCTTTTAATGGAATAGCTGAAATTTGGACCACATAGGTACTTAATGTTGCCCCAGTAACAATGCAATAAAATATCATCTCGGACATGTGTATGAAATTGATATAGTCTGTAACTAAACACTGAGTTATAGTTATGTAATTATATAGTTGTTTAATACTTTTGTACTATAAATGTTAGGTATCGAGTTATGAAATAAATACAAGTATTATTAAATTATTGACATAAATCACAGCAATCATTAGGGAAATACATGTTTATGTAGGTACACACACAATTTTCTACCTATCATATCCATACCTATATGGATATGGTATTACCGGTAGACTTTTTAAATATTAATATTTATTTTCTAACAGCACGAAAAAAACTAAGAAAATATCAAGGACTCTGGAATAAATACCTTCACAAAAATACTTGCTCATACCGATAATCGAACTTGTGGTCATAAGTTACAAGCTAAAAAAGTAACAAACAAAAAAACTAGGCTTATCTACAATTTACGTCACATTAATACGATACAAAGTTTGGGTTTATCACGTGACGAAATGTGGATAAAGCATCCGTCACTTTCGTACTTAACATACGTGTCAAAAAGTGACGGATGATTTGCCCCCTGGGCCTAATATGGCTACGTTTATCGCGTGAAGTTTGTATAAGGCATCCGTCACCTTTTGACACGTGTAAAGTACGAGAGTGACGGATGCTTTATCCACATTTGACACGCGATATAGACGCATTCACTAGGCCCGCGGGTCTTATTTAAGTGTCAGAAGGTGATGGACGCCTTATCCAAACTTTGTCACGCGATAATCGCAGCTATGTTAAGGCCCCTGGATGACGCAACTGTACGTCACTCGACAAGAACCTGAGGTACACGACCTAACATGAGTCAAAGGCCTTGGCGCAAAACAAACTCTTTGGTAACACGTCTTTAGAAGAAAAACATACTATAATGTAAAGTAAAAGGTAGACAAGTCAATCCTGACACTTGTCATCGCTGTACAGGTCGATTCACAAGAGCTGGCACGAATGGATTGAATGAGTGAATGAAATACTAGTGTGTAAAATAGTAACAGGTTTTCGGTTTGAAATTCGAACATCGGTTCAAAGGACGGCACTCACACGATGATAGGTGACATTACTTTCGTTCAATCCATTCGTGCCAGGTCTTGCGAATCGACTTGGACTTAACCTATTCTTGGGTTTGAGGTTATAATTTGCACTGGAATGACACATGACAGAATGCACTTACTTCTTAATTTCTGTTTACTGTAGTTAACCAGGTCTCTTGGAATCAAGACCAACAGTCAGGAGATAGAGCAGTTGTTATTACCTAACCTTATAAAATAAACACACACAAACACGCAAGCACCCGCACACGCACACACGTATGCACGCACACACGTACGTGTCTCGTCGTGGAGTACTGCTTGATTCAGCCACCTAGCGAGAGTCTCTTAAGGTGTTGGCTGACACTCTTCGCTATGAGATGAGACAATGATCGTAGAGTCAACATCCCAGATGGCGGTCACCTCATGAGCTAACTCAAGGTACTGGTTGAGCTTGTCCTTAAAGATAAAAAGATAAAAGATGTTTATTCAGTAAGTAGGCCGTACGGGCACTTTTACACGTCAAGAATCTACCAGCGCTTCCCAAGAGGAGACACTGCTGAGAAGAAACGCCGCAAGAAACTCAGCAGTCAGTCATTTTTTTAAACATATTACAATGGTACAACTTAATCTAGCATTATATAAAGCAATAAATATTAAATTCAACATAATATCCAATAACATGCGTAGATCAGCAGGGAAACATGCCAAAAATCTTACGTGAGAGATAAAGGAAGAAAAAGGAACAAAAAAAAACTAAAACCCTTCTCAGCCTTCACGAGGTTCTCGTCGCAGGGTGGCGACGTCGACGAGCACTACTCGGTGTTGCAGGCTTTTTGGCGACAATAATCCTGTCTGCGATGACAGATCGATCCCAATAGAACGTAACTACCAATTTCGAGAACTTGCTCCGGTGTGTACCCACTTATAGTATGGCACTTCGAACTCAACAAGACTATATTGAAGAACAAGTAGCTGATGGATGATCTTGGCCAAGAAGTTATGTTTGTGCAAGTACTCGCCGTTGGCCAATATCCGGAGGGACTCGCCGTGATATAAACGTCGACCGTACCGTCCCTCAGAATGTATTTCCGGTAGTTAATCGTTATTCCTCGTCCGCAATTGCACAGGTAAAATATTCGGTTTCCCCAAAGAGGTCACCAGATAAATTGTAGCCAGTTCATAGACGCTAAAAAGTCTACGTCGGCGTCGGTAGAAGCGTCCATGTAGCCCCTTGTTCCTCCATATCGTAGCCAGTTCACAGACGCAAAAAGTCTACGTCGGCGTCGGTAGAAGCGTCCGTGTAGCCCCTTGTTCCTCCATATCGTAGCCAGGTCACAGACGCAAAAAGTCTACGTCGGCGTCGGTAGAAGCGTCCGTGTAGCCCCTTGTTCCTCCATATCGTAGCCAGGTCACAGACGCAAAAAGTCTACGTCGGCGTCGGTAGAAGCGTCCGTGTAGCCCCTTGTTCCTCCATATCGTAGCCAGGTCACAGACGCAAAAAGTCTACGTCGGCGTCGGTAGAAGCGTCCGTGTAGCCCCTTGTTCTTCTCAACACCGTTCGCGCCAGGTCTCGTTTTCCAAAGAGAAAGGCGTAAGGCACCTGTCTGCTGCAACCACATCATGATGCATCTCACACTTCATCATTTCTAAGGAAGTAATCCATGAGATTGCACACCTTGCGGTTGTGGAGATTCTTAGCATTTAAAATGCCTCAACCTCGAGACTTCCGCACGATGTACAGTCTCAAATCAGTACAGATGTAGTGAATAATCCTTTCCCATCGTTTTTTGTCTTTTTGATTTTTTTACAGATGATGTATTTCTTTTGCCGCTAAAACATCAAATAGTAAAAACAGAATAAAATGAATATTTATGGGAGGCTCCCGTACAACAAACGTGACTTTTCAAACGATTTTTGCTAATATTGTATAGATAATGGTACGGAACCCTTCGTGCGCTACTCCGACTCGCACTTGGCCGGTTTTTTCTCATAACGTACAAAACGGGGAATTACCTTACCCAAAGGTTAATTGAAATAGTTTCCCGTAAATGAATGCGTGTATTTTGGTTTTTGTCCTTATATACTACGCGGTAAAGAAGTCATTCATTTAAAGTTAAATAGAGTATGAACTGACATTTACGTAGGAAATTATCAGGAACCGTGTTTAACGCCGTGTAATGCTCAAGAGGTGGCGTGACAACTGTTTGGCCTATTTATATACAGGATGACTGGATATTCGATGCAATCCTTATATGGAGACATAGTAGAGTTCACATACATACATACATAAACTCACGCCTTTATTCCCAGAGTGGGGTAGGCAGAGCTACAGAATTACCAACAACTCTAAAAACTTGTTGATAATTCTGTAACCAGATTTTGCACACTTAGGCTAAGATGTTTACTAGTGTATTAGTGACAGGTTGCAAGCCCATCGCCTAACAATACTATAACGCTATAGTAGAGTTCATTTGGAGCAAATTAGGTCATGTAGTACCCTAGCCGAAAATTATTAGTTTCTGAGATATTCATAATTTTAATCTGAATTTTGGTGATTTTCCCTTATGTCCGTGTCACGAAATATCCTTAAAGTCATGTTTTAAATCCGATATTTTTATTAGATTCATTACAAATGAGGGACATTTTTAAACGTATTTGCCCGTTTTTCTATAATCGAGTTTTTAAGTAATCAGTAGTAATCACATAATGTTTGTTTCTCCATACTAGATTTTCCCGTGTTTGGTTTTCACTTAGTAGGGAGAAACAGACTTTATTTGGTTACTTAAAAACTCGATTATAAAAAAAACGGTCGTTTTTGAGGTTACTTAAGGAACTTAACAAAATGGTACATTGGCTACTTTTCCCAAACGGACACTGAGGCGATGGTGGAGAGAGTGGTGATCGAGAGGAAGTTCAATCCAATGGTTTGGTCCGGATTCCAACAAGTGGAATCAAGTCTCCTTGAAGGAATACAGTTCGTCAAGCTGTTCTAATTTGACAATCATTCAGATGAGGGTGTTTAGTCATCCTACCAGGAGTTCAGAACCTGTAAGGGGTCTGCTCCGGACTGGCTGGCCTCACGGTCAAACCGATGTTAATTGAAAATGAAGTGCTCCGCTACAGTAGACTTGCTAACCTGGCACGTCTTAACAGCTGCTATATGCTCCTTGGCTCTTTCAGCGATAGTGAACTGCGTCACCTGCGTTTATCTAATGTAAGACCTACCACAGCTGGGGTGTGATTCTCTAAAGAAGCAAAGGTGAACGAATGCAAAAGTGATGTCCAAGCGGCGAGATTAAGTAGTCCCGTCAGTGCGAATAAAACACATTGTAGCGCGTGCATTTTCAATTTAGCAGCCTTATACATTCGACATCACGTTCGACAGCGCCAGAAGACGGAATTCTGTAGCTTGCAATCTACCTTATACACATTGTTGGCATATGGTTGCGTTAATCGCGTAAAATACGGATGAAGTATTCGTCACTCTCGTACTTACATACGTGTCAGAAAGTGACGGATGTTTTATCCACATTTGGTCACGCGATAAACGCAGCCATTTTAGGCCCTCAGGTGTTGGCAAGGGACAACGTCCTTGGGTGTTCTTACATGCTTTGTAACTTTGGTCTTAGTTGTTTTCGATAGTAAAGTCAGCTGATTGTGAATTAATTTTATATTGTTTTACCAGTAGAATAGAGGGGGAGGGAATAGAGAGTGGATGTCGTAAGAGACGTCAGACGACTAAGGGAATAAAGGCTAGCTGTGTAGTACTGTAAGGCGATGGGATTTTAAATAGTTTTTTATTATAATTATACCCCGTGTGGTTGCTGGGTTAGAATAGTGTCACTCTATGTCTTCCCGTGGATGTCGTAAGAGACGACCAAGGGAATAAAGGCTGAGTAGTACTGTTAGGCGATGGGCTTGCAACCTGTCACTAATACACTGGTAAACATCTTAGCCTCATTGTGCAAAATGTGGTTACAGAGTTGCAGTGTGTGTTGCACCTAATTTTGGTGAATTGCTAGAACAGGATCAAAAAATTTGTAGAAATTGGTAGAATTTGAAATTAAAATTAGGTAGATGCATATAGAAAATGTTCAAAATTACCAGCAAACTGCGAAATGCTTTGCAATCTGTCAGTGTCAGCTGTAATTCACAGACAACTTCTCATTTTTTTTATGTCACCTCAAACACAGATTAGACACTTAACGTAACACATTTCGTTTAAATTGCTGAAATTACGAGACAGGTTAAATAAATTCGAAAGCAAGTAACGTTTCGTTACATTTTGAAAAATATCAAAATTAGGTAGCTTTGAGGCCGACCAAAAAGTTGGTAGATGTGACAACACTGCAGAGTTGTCAACAGGTGTTTAGAGTGGTTGATAGTGCTGTAGCTCGGCCTACCCCACTCTGGGAATAAAGGCGTAAGCTTGTGTTTGTGTGTGTGTGTGTGTGTGTGTGTGTGTGTGTGTGTGTGTGTGTGTGTGTGTGCGTGTCTGTGTGTGTGTGTGTGTGTGTGTAATAGAGGGCCGGATTGAATGTTAGTAAGTCAACAGTTTTCTTTCATCAGACTTTGCTGAACGTGTAACTGATCGCGTACATAAATGAGTATCTGGGTTTCTCTATGACTATTATAAAAAAAAACGTTCCGCAATGCACGTAGATTTATTACACGTATAGTTTTTAACATTGAGTATTTTTTTTATTATTAACATAACAATGCTACGTGACATGTGGAGCATTTTACATATATTTGTGTTTAAATTTTGATATTTTGTTACGTATTTTAATTTCGTATTTTATTAGTATGATTATTACTGGTTTTGATTGAACACAAGGAGATTATTGTGCAAAAGTTATTTTGCACAAATTTCACATGTTCTAAAATTACCTACCTTATATTATAATATTTTTGCATCTTTTTGGACCTGTGACAGCTTGAAATTTTAGATTTCACGCGAACGTTGTTCAAACCAGTTGTGCTGTCGACTTACTTTAAAAAATACGTTTATAGTAAATCCGTTTCAAAAAACAATAATTATTGAATTACCTATGCATTTTTAAAAACTAATTATTTAAGACATATTTCAGGGAACTAAAAACAATAACCAAACTACTTTTACTTCCTATAGGTATGCGAAACGGATCGTTAATAGTGTTTGACATTAACCTCGTTCTTCGACCAAATCGATTTTTCGATACAATTTTAAATGAATGCCTTTGCGTTTAATTTAATCACATAAAAACTATCCAGACTTTACCATACGATGAAAATAATTCTATCGCGATGTTCGACGATTGATGTTATGATTATATTCAATTAACAAATTTATAATAGAATATGAATCGATTACATTTACTTTATAAAGCCAATCGGTAATCGAAAAAAGAAATGCAATTTTATTTAGTAGCATCACTAAATTGGCCAAATCACATCTGTCAAAGCCACAATAAGATTTGAAAAATATTGTAGTATTACAGTTAATTGTTGTAAAATATAATAATAATAAAAAAGTAAATAAATAAATAAGTAAATAAATAAATAAGTAGTAAAATAAATAAATAAACAAATAAATAAATAAATAAATAAATATATTAGGGGACAATCTCACACCAATTGACCTAGTCCCAAACTAAGCTCTAGGCTTGTACTATGGGTACTAGACAACGATATAAATATTATTACTTATATAGAGAAATATATACTTAAATACATAGAAAATTTAGAAGTTCTTGAGGTAATAACGATAATCGAAATCTACGCTTACGCAGTTGCGGACAAAAGCTTAGTGTAAATTAAAGAATTCTGCGGTTGTTATTCATCAGAAATTATTACGTGAGTCAGAGATCGGATCCGAGTTCCAATTTAAATCATGAATTCAACCTTTGGGAGGAGGAAAATCATTTGTTATGTTGGGAAAACCCAGTCTTTTTTAGTATTTAGTTCTTTGCGGTTCAGGTAACTGGTTCACAGCATGGCGGCCATTTTTATAGCGATTAAAGTTGAAATATAAATATCGGTAGTTTAAGTTCCTTGCTTAGTTTGTTAATTAACCCTTTTTAACGTGTGTATATGTGTTTGTTTGTGGCATCGTAGCTTACAAACAGATAGACTTATTCAGTCGCAGGTGTTTTTAAAGAAAGTTAGTCGATTGAAATAGTTTTTAGCCAGATTTCGTGATAATCGGTTGGGCCAAGGGGATTGTGAAAAAAATATGAAAAAACACGATTTAGCATTATATTTAGTAATGGAAAGAAGTTGTCTGTTTGTACCTCTCTGGGAAACAGGCGTGATTTAATATAATGTATGTATTTAGTAATGATGAATGTGTAACCACCAGAACGAAGCGAGGGTGGCTATAGTTCTAGACTTCTAGTGCTATGAGCAAACAGGGTAAAAGGCAAAGCCGCACACAGGCCACCAGCCCCCTATTTCCCCATCTTGACACGTGACAGGTGACATTTAGGTATACATTGCAAAGTTAACACGCTAATACATCACTGGGTTTCATTTAAGCTGCGCCATGTGCTGAAAGGTCACCTGTCACCTGTCATTGTTGCGTTGGTAATATTGAGGCCTGGTGGTAGGTAAGTGGACCTGAGACCCATACTGCCCTCCTAAGCCAATAAGCAGTATCTTAAATTCAATCACCAGAGCAGATGCAATTCTATGTTGTTAATAATAAGGTTGATATTACTACTGGAGGTTTATCTCAGTTACTGCGTTTTTGCTTAGGACGGCCGCATAGACATTTGCATTCTCAGGACTGCAATCCTAAGACTGCAAATGCTTTGCAAACCCTAAGGACTGCGATGCGTCTATGCTAGTAATTTAATCGGTTTGTCTTATCTCCACACTGGAACATAATAATGTGAACACTTCTGACTGGCCCTGACCCTGCACAAGGTCCACAGCCAACCGTATATTTAAATTAACCGGAATTCTACCTAATTTAGATTTGTTAGTGTAAAGAAAAAAAAATTTATGAATACCTAATGACTGACTAGTCTACCAAAAATACTAAGTGAACCCCATGTTTGTTTTTCATCTACTTAGTATGGAAAAACCAACTTTGTGTGATTACTCAAAAAGTTGACATGAAAAAAATCAAAATGATTCTATCCATGTATCCATGTAAGAAACCACTATAAAATATTAAAATACATCAACATGATGAGTTTTTCGTAACATGGACATAAAAAAGAAAAATTACCAAAATACCGACTAAGCTAATCAAAGTCTTCGAAAGTACTAAAAATCGCTGAACATACATGGGGGTATTTTTGGAAACCCTGGGTGTGACCTTTTGAATTTTTTCATTTGGACCACAAGTGAGCCGACACCTTATATATATATACCTATTTCCCTTGGTCACGCCATAACTCGATGGCTCACCCGATTTGAATAATTTGTTTTCGTTGTGTTCAGAATTGTATGAAAAATATTAAACCTGGGTGGCACCGGGTACAGACCTTTAGTATCTAATAAAAAGAACTAAACGAATATTTAAAAACAAAATAAAACTATGATACAATATCGCAGCATCTTCCCATGCATACCTATGTATATAATACTTATGTAAACCATATGCCATTTTTTATCAGTTCATCATGCATGTATATTTTGTCACTATACATAATCTGTGGTAGACGTCACATTGCCAGTTCATTCACCCCGTTGTTTGGGATCGTTAGGTCATTGATCCAACGAATATAAATATAAAACACTTCATGATATAATGTTGCTGTTATATGAATGCTGATTATATGATAATGGATAGCTATTACTTCATTGGGTTAGGTCGCAGACATAACTTAACAGTCCATATTTTTCAACGGCTTATTCCACTCGGGAAAACCATATAGCTTTTGACGTTATGGTATCGTGATCAACTCGGCGGCTGCTGTAGAGTAAAGAAGAGCTACCGTAACGTTGACAATACAATAACTTCAAAAGCAATATTGTTTTCTCCTGTAGAATAGAGGCCATGTGGTTGTTTATCGTGTGGATAAAACATGTGTCACTTTCTGACTGGTATGCGAGAGTGACGGATGCTTTATCCGCCGCGATAAGGAGGATCAAAGCGTCGATGATGTTTTTTTCTGAATAAATTAAAAAAAAAAAGAAAAAAAAATGATACTGCAATACTTCGTAACGTACAAATTCAATAAGTTATAAAATGTATCTTACTGACTTGCTTGCTAAGGTGTATTTTGCATCTTATTTTATTTGTTAGTTACGAGGTATTGCAGTATGAGCGACGAAATACTAATAATTTTACCTTCACTTTATGACATAATGTATTTTGTAGCAAATAATTAAATAACATTCCAAAAAAGGGAAACCGCAATCTCAGTTTTACTTTACATTGGTTGAACAATAAAAAGTATTATTTCCTTCCCATGTAATCTGAAATGACGCGAAAGAGTTATTAATGTCACGGGTTACGTGATTTGGTAAATGTACCCAATTTAATAAATTAGTACTTTTTCCTTCATTAAAACCGCGGAAAATAACCGTTAAAATATGAAGCTGAGTTTGTTTCCAAGTTTAAATGCATTTTTAATTCGATTATCCTGTGTTATATAGGAAATTCCCGAAATCATTTTAACACAGTGTGTTTTCCCATAAAAACCAGAGCGTAAAGAAGTTTTTAATGTCCACTCACGGAAAAACATTTGATTTTTTGTACTAAATCTACATTTAAAACTGAAAGTTGAGTAGATTTTTACAAAACTAAATATAACTTAAGATTAAATCCAACTTAACTAAGATTAAACCAATATTTTCTGTGCAAGGGACTCTAAATCAATTTGGCACACTATAGTTTTGAATCCAAAGAGGTTTAAAATGTTACAAATACATTGAAATAGCACTGGCAGTTTGTTAAAACGAACGTATTGTACGGATGAATTCCAAATTCAAAACACAATAGGAACACACATCGCCAAATATGACACGATACACACAGACGTATCTATTGTTCTCACGTGAGCGAAAGAATCAAATGTGGGGCACAGTGGGGTTACTAGTGTTAAAAATAACGATTATTTTTACAGTTTGTAGTTAAACTCATTACTGAAAATTATTTTTAACTTATAAATGATTCTTCTTACGTATGATTTAAGTAATAATTTATTTACGAACTCAATGTAACTGCATATAATTTGACATGTCATGTAATTTATACTGTGTTATATTGAGTAATAAAATCTGAAATCTTAAATAAGTAGCTATAGGTAAAAGATTTAAGTAAAGGTCCTCTTGCATGTAGTTTTAACACATCTGTATAGACCGTTCGACGTTCTATATTTGAAATTTGACGTAAATTCCATATTAATTTTGTACAAAACTAGGTACATGCAAAAGGACCTTTGCTTAAGTTTTTTACCTATGGCTTCAAATCTAATTATTCTCTTCCAAAATAGATTTTTTTGGTGCCCTTTTTTTTGGCAACCTATACCTAGCTGTCGACACACGTTTTCCGATTTCCCCGCGTTCTCTAGTTTAATAATTCCACATGCGGCATCCAATAAAGACAATGCAAATCATTTTCACATAATGACTACACCATTTCCATAACAGATTAACGACCAGTGTACAACAAGCTGTCCATTGAAAAGCTTTACCCCTACGAGTTCTATCAGGCTTCAAACGTGGGGGGAGCGGGAGGTCTTCATAAGTTGGTAGGCGAGTAAAGGCGCGAAATTGCGCAATAGTTCAATATCACCTAAAATTCGCCGGTCGACGACCCGACGCACACACACGCGCGCGTCGCGACGCTCCTTTATCTACGCTACGTTATAGTTAGACGCACACGTAGCCCTGCATGTGCAGACACGCTGAAAGCTGCCGTGCGTGTGTGCGTTTCAGTTTGAATTTGGAGTTATGATCTCTAATGAGGACGAATGGGAGTTTTTAATTTAAGAATTTATGGGCGGCAGTTAAGCTTTTAATTTGTTTGAAATTGGAACGATCGTCGGATGTTTATTTGATTTGATAATGACATACGCTTTGCCATTTAAAACGAGGGTATGATTACTTTTTGCTTTGTAATGTGTTTTGCTTTTGTTTTTGTTCTGTAAAGCACTGTATATATTGCTTATAGAATCTATAGAACGTTAAGTTACTCACAGTGTGCTTCGGTATTTAAATTAATAACGATTTTCCGCCAAATCTAAAAGTGACATACAAGAAAACTACCAATGCAGGTTTTAAAATTCTAGAAAGAGTTTTTAATTTAACATAGCTTTATTAATTATTTTAATTATAAACTACGAAAGTGTACATATATTTATAAATTTGACTGTACTAAGCAGTAATATTTGCGTTGTTATGTACCGGTGGAGAGGGGTGGGGGGTTCCCAAGGCTTGGCAACACATTGGTAGTCTTAGGATATAAATCTTCGAGATTGATAAAGTCTAGTCTTAGATCTCACTTACCATCCACCCTATTTCACAAAGCAAAAGGGTACCTATTATTTCATCGAAATATAATTCTCGCCGCGCGAGTTATTTTTTTTGGTAGTCACTAGTTAAACGTGACCTACCTAACGTAGTTAATGTTAAAGGTATCTTGAAAAAAAAAAGGTATTCAGCAGAAAATAGCGTTCGATGAAAATAATGAATTTCTATGAAGTGAAATTTGATTAAAATGATTGGGCCTTACCTTACCTGTACCTTGTACCTTGTACCTTATCAATAAAAAAAAAACAAATCTTGATCACTCACACCTCTATCTTTTAGAACTTTGACCTCCCCTACAACGTGGGTGTAGCGATGATGCGTACAATCCATTGCCCTCAGAACCGCCCAGGCCACGATGGCCCCTGATTCACTCCCTCCCCCCTCACGCTTGTTCAACTGCTGTAGTGCTCAGGGGGGTGCGGGAGGTCTTTGATAGTGGCCGATTAGAATTTTCCGTAGAGAAAAACGGCCGAAAATACTCGGTCGTTGGCCACCAAGGTCGCGCGCAAGGTCGACGCCCGCGGCGAATGAACTCGTGACCAAAACAACGTTTCGACAGTTATTGGGGTCCAGCTAAGGTTAAGTGGAAGAGACTGAGGGATAAGGTCACCTTTACTAAACCCTGTACCGAAAAAAAAACATAACTTCGCGGTCTCATAAAATTGCAATTTTAAGTTGGTTGCTTTTGATCCGATGTAAATATTTTACAGAAACTTGTGGTCATTGCAATTAATTTAAACTTAGAATAATAAAAAAGAAAATACATTCCAAACATGTGACAGTGACAACGCAAGTAACATGTGTTCTAATCGGTAAATAGTCTGTTCCATCAACCCAACATTGGTCGCAAACAATGATATCATAATAATACCTCTAATCAGATCATAATCAGAATCGTGTAAGTCGTGAAGATAAATAAAAGATGCAAAGTAATAAAAACCTTGGGCCCTTACAAACTCATTAAAAAATTTAACAATCCTCCCTGAAAACCTGCCAATAATCAAGCTAAATACAAAAAAAACGTTCGAACCTTCAAGCCCGTCCAATTAATAAATTACATAATGACACTAAGTAATTAATAATTATTGATGCCGGTTTTATCATAAACACAGAATATAATGTACAGTCAACAAATTTGATTTCTAGGCCACTTTGGACTATGTTAAAGTGACGTTGCCAACCAAAACGTAAGAGACTCCCTATGATTTGGTTTACAACGTCACGTTGACAAAGTCCATAGTGGCCTAGGAATCAAATTGGTTGACTGTACGTCCATGCCATGATTCATTATTATAAATTGTATAAATTTCATCATTTGCACATCAACTGCCCCAAGATTGACAACAAGCCAACAAAACTTAAATATTTGCGCAAAAACCCCAATCATTTACATGCACATATCACGATACTTTGCTAATTTCTTCATCTTATCTTGTCGACGGCCGGTAATGTGACCAATATTATTTATGCCTTAAGGCATTCTCTACCAGTCAACCAAAGGGCCAGATAGAAAAAAAAATGCCACGCAAACGGCATTTTCAGTGGCGTTAGGTGACGTTGGTACGCGGGTTAGCGCAGGATATTATGTTCTTAATGTGAATGAATGACAAGCATATATTTCTATCCATACTAATATTATAAATGCGAAAGTGTGTCTGTCTGTCTGTCTGTCTGTTACCTCTTCACGCTTAAACCGCTGAACCGATTTCGGTGAAATTTGGTGCAAAGATAGTTTGAATCCTGGGAAAGGACGTAGGATAGTTAATTTCCCGAAATTCATCCCCTATGGGGTGAAATAGAGGGTGAAAAATTGTATGGAGCTACGATATAAACGAGTTCCATGCGGACGGAGTCGCTGGCAGAAGCTAGTTTATAATATTTTCTTTCTCTTGCTGGATCAAAACAAGTGTCAAATTTTCTAGAACACAAAGCCCAATTTTTTTTATTTCCTCTACTCTGTCAATGACCGGGTGGTGTTGCCAACACGCTTTCGTGGTTTTTGTAATGGCACTATTAATTTGCAATCCGTTTCTGTTTTTATTGTTATTAGTTTTTTGTTTGTTTACCAAAGTGCGCGTCGTGTTTGACTCATAGCTATTGCGTTTTGCCTTTATCATGTACAGTGCCACTGATCGCCATTTTGAAGGATTTACGACGCTCAGTGGCGTCAGTGGTCATATTAATCCGCTGAGAATAAACAAAGCCAGGCGCTCAGATTTTCATGTGAATATGACGCCATATCGCCGTACATGGCATTGAGTTGTAAAACAAAATGTACACGAAAATAGAGATTGCGTTGCTAATAAAAAATAATATGGATGAAGACACTGACAATCTTTTGTTTTTCTTGATCAATTCAGACATTGTGTTTTTAGATATCGGATACCTTAAAGAAACACATGAGATCACGGTTAGGTAACCTTTACATACATAGTATAAAACAAAGTCGCTTCCCGCTGTCTGTCTCTCTGTATAAATACAGAGGTTAGATCTTTCAAACTACGCATCGGATTTTAGTGCGGTTTTCCTCAATGGATAGAATGATTCAGGAGTAAGGTTTTTATGTATAACTGCGAGTGGTAGGACCTTGTGCAGGGTCCGTCCGGATTGCTACCACCATCTTATCCATTAACCTAGCGCCAAACAGCAGTGTTCGCATTGTTGTGTTCCGGTTTGGGGATAAGACAGCCGGTGAAATGACTAGCATAGAGGTATTCCATCTTAGTCCTCAGGGTTGGCAACGCATTTGCAGTCTTAGGATTGCATTGCAGTCTTGTGATTGCGAATGTCTATGGGTCACAGTTTCCAATTACCATCAGGTGGCCTGTGTGCTCGATTGGCTTCTCTACGCCATAAAAAAAAAACTAGCTTGTACCCGCGACTTCGACTGCGTAAATTTTGATTACCGTTATTCCTTCGGGAACTTGTCTATCCTCACTGGCTCCCGGTTATTACACGTTTTTGTATGAAAATAACCGGTTAATTCGGTTAAAACCGGTTATTTGCGTTCCCTGACATGTACACAAAGAATTACACGATTAAAACACGCAATGTGCTACACCTTTAATGAAACAACCGTAATAATCGTAAAGAAAATCGCATCATATTAAAACACAACCAATTTCAGGTCATCAACTTTACTACGAGGCTACGGGCCCTGTGACCTATGACCTCGAGGTCACGCGTAAGGGTGGGCCCTCGGAGGTCATAAGAGGTCGAAAAACTCCAAAACTATGTAGATAAAAGTTACAAAGTCTGCGAGGGCAGGATTGCGGTTTATTTGTCATATATATTCTGTTGTTTAGTTGCAGGTTTAAAATTATGCAAGTGTTGAACCGAAATTGAAATGTAGATATTTTTTTTCTGATTCTGCAGCCCATAAACATCTGCAATCTTAAGATTACAATCTAAAGATAACAATTTTAGAATTACTGCTGTTTTAGTCCTAAGAGGGCCTTGTGCAAGGTCCGTCCGGATCGCTACCACCATCACGCATTTGCGGTCTTAGGATTGCAGTCTTACCGTCGGGTGTGAGCTGACCAGGTGGCATTTCCAAGGCATAAAAAAAAACTGTTGCCAACCCTGAGGACTTCAATGGAATTAATCTATGCTAGTTAAATATTCCTCACCCTTGCACCGGACAACACAAATCTGGGGAACTAATAAAAAAGGGTAAAGTCAACTTAACTCGTAATAAAAAAGGGTAAACGGAGTATACATAAAAAAAAAAATACATACTCGTACATACATAAACTCACGCCTTTATTCCCAGAGTGGGGTAGGTAGAGCTACAGAATTTCCAACAACTATAAAAACTTTTACGTAACACCTGGCCATAATGTGAGTTTTATCGCACGCTGCGCGCACGGTAAAACTCGCATTGTGGCCAGGTGAAGACGTAAAATTGTGTACTCATCACGGGCAGTAAAAAAGAAAGCCCTCTATCGCATATTTACAACCCTCGCCTACGGCTCGGGTCTCAAATACCTGCGATTTCGGGCTTTCTTTCTTTTACAGCCCTTGTTAAGTAATGTACTACTTGATAATTCTGTAACCACATTCTGCACACTTAGGCGAAGATGTTTACCAGTGTATTAGTGACAGGTTGCAAGCCCATCGCCTAACAGGACTACACGCCTTTATTACCTTAGTCGGCTTTTACGACATCCACGGAAAGATACGGAGTGGCACTATTCTAATCCGGCTACCACACTAGACTAAGCCTTACTAGATATTTATTAGACTTCAACCCTTTTTCTCTAGAACCTCAGTATTGTTGTTTGGTAGCAGCAAGGTAAGATAGTAGAAGGTCCTTCCACCACTTAATATAAAATAAAATAAGTGACAGTCAAAATTCCCCGCGTAATTTTTCAAGTACAGTCACGACATTAACTTTGGCAACCACCCTAGGTCCAAAATCAATCTGACATTCTACAACAATAATGTTGAGTTTCCTAAAAGTTACAAATGACTTGACATGTCTAATCACATTGACGACTTCAAGCATATTTTTCCTTAAATGGGTCCAATAATTACCAAAAATAAAAGGCACCCTATATTTTATTTCACAAGATTGTACTCTGTGAGCACTTAGTAGGTGCTTCGGGTTGGTAATTCTCTCAATCGCTCTTAATAAAAGCGTAAGTGAGCGAGTGAGAGACAAGTACAAACCCTTAGCTCCTTCTAAGAGATAGCACCGTAAATACAACGCTATTTAAATAGGTTTTAAGTTTTATTAGGGTAGGAGCAATGTACAGGCTGCATCGTCGAAATTGATGTACTTAAATAGAGGTCAATGTCCCGCAAGTAAATGAACTCTAAAAGTTCGAGACGAAACTTTAATTCTGCGTGATTTTTCCACCCCCTATGCAGGAGCCTGTCTTTATCTGGAGAGGAAAAAAATGATAAACATAATTAGATACACGTTTTTTAGGGTATCGTAGTCAACAATAGTTTCACCGTCGGTCCGTTTGTCCGTCTGCGGTGCGTTTGGAAGTCCGATTGTTGAAAGATGGCGGTATTAGGAATTTGATTCGTGGAGCTGCTCTTTTGATTCCAATAAAATATTTTTACATACATACATAAACTCACGCCTTTATTCACAGAGTGGGGTAGGCAGAGCTACAGAATCCAATAACTATAAAAACTTTTTGATAATTCTGTAACCACATTTTGCTCACTTAGGCGAAGATGTTTACCAGTGTATTAGTAACAGGTTGCAACTGTTGCAAGCCCATCGCCTAACAGTACTACATGCCTTTATTACCTTAGTCGGCTTTTACGACATCCACGGAAAGATACGGAGTGGCACTATTCTAATCCGGCTACCATACGGGGAAAATATTTTTCTTTCTTTATAAAGGATGTTACTAAAAGGTTACCATCTGTCGATTAAGATGTAATTACATACATGCATAAACTCACGCCTTTGTTCGCAGAGTGGGAATTATATTAATTGAGCATGTAAAATTTCGTGGCAGTTGCAAAGACCGAGAGAGCTAATCTGGGGCTTATTGCGAAATAAAGTAGAAGCCCAGCTGACGCCCGATAATTGTTGACCTTTAGAGGACACATGGGTTAGTGTGGGAGTGGGAGGCCCAATCTGATAAGCTGGATGGAGTCATGCAGGTGCGTGTGTTTGTCAAAATTCAAAATATTTATTCAGTAAATAGGCCACTTTTACACGTCGGTAATATGGAGTGAATCTAGTAGCGCTTCGGACAAGGCCAGGAGCAGGTCATTTTTTCAAATTATAAAATATAATAATGCTTAAAAGTAACATTACAAGGTAATAAAGTCATTAATAATTATTTTAAACCTAACACAAATAAAATCATTACAAATGTAAGCTCAATAACATCGAATTAAAAATAGTGACTAGGAGAACCACATAACGAGGTCTCTACGTCAGGAACGATAATTAACGCATTCACTGCCACCGACGCATATATGCGTTCACTGTCATACAAGTTTGTTCCTAGGCCACGCCCCCTGGCAGTGAATGCGTTAAAATAACTAACTGGAAAATAGGTCCTTGCAAGCGTGAACAGACTGGACCCCAGAAACAGCACCCGTTCACGAGTATGACGCGTATCTCAGCCATCGCCTCCCTCAACCATGTGTTTGGGAAGGTGGCGACCCGTGTGACTTGTGCTACTTGTGTGTCAAAAGTTTGTTATGTACAAGCAATAATATGTTATTTAACATTGGGCTCAATAATATCCTTAATTACTAGAGGCGTCAGGCCTGATTTTCGAGAGCAATGTTGCTGGAGACTACGCCGTATGCAGTGGTATAATTGAGTGTTATGAAACGAGCGCATAAAATATAGGTGGTCCGTTCTGTGTCTAGCAGGACTTTGAATGCACACAAGCCTCTAGATTAAAATCCTGAGACTCCAAACGCGCGATAATGATGTGGCCGGAAGAGGCAAATGCCAGTGGGACACTCACCTAGGCTAGAAAAAAAAGATAGTGCTCTGAGTGTGGTTAAGATGCCTTGCTGTTATTTATTATTTTTCATGGCTGTGTTTGTGACACGTACAAACCCGCCATAGGTAACAGAACTCCATTTTTTTGGCTCTGATCCATAGCATCCATTCACGGCACAATTTAAGTACACTGCCCCTGTAAAAGTGATTTCGTTTGCGTCACCCTGACAGAATACGTGTAAGACAGTTTCCTGAATTAGGATCGCTCAAAATAGATTCCTTTATGCCAAAATGTTTTGTGTTAGTTTAAAATTAATTTCCAGAAACATCCAACGATGCTGTTTTGTTTTAGGTAGGAATGTCATCTACGAATACTGAGAAGTTGGATACGTTGGCTTTGTCTTTTTCAAAAAAGGAAAATCTAATGAAGAAAACAATGTTAACAACTTTGAGTTGAGTATTGACTAGTATTAAAACAAAGTCGCTTCCTGCCGTATGTCCCTCTGTATGTACGCTTAGATCTTTCAAACTACGCAACGGATTTTAATGTAGCTTTCAGCAATAGATACTCGTAGAGTGATTCAAGAGGAAGATAACTAAATCCTGGATTACGTACGAGCGTTATGTAAACCGAAGAAAAGCGAGGGTGAGTCGCTAGTTTTTAATAACCTTATCGACAGATACTAAAGCCGACTGAGGAAGCTACATAAATACGATCTTTTTCGACCAAATACGTTGCCGTATATTACCTACTTACCATAACTACTATATTTACAAGACGGTAACCAGCAAATTTAGCTGCAGTTTTTGAAAAAAAAAAGTGGATCATGTTACCAATTGCTCTTTGATCAGCGACTCCTAACTTTTTTCAAAGTATGTTTTGTCTGTAACTATGGCTTTATGGACCATTAATATTGTTTTCGAGAGTTTTACTCGTAAATTGCTATGTTCTGTCCGACATATTCCTGTAAATACCTCTATTACACATAATCCGTAGCAAACTAAGGCTATTAAAGCGATATTTTCCAGATTATTTTCCTCACAGTTACCAAAACAAATTAAGACAATTCAAATTGCAAGAAAACAGTATGAGTGACCTACAAAACTATAATAAAACATTGAAATAATCTTGTAGTCAAGGGAACATTGACCGCGAATCTGTGCCACGTCGAGGTTTGAACCCGGAACTCTAAAGAACTGGGCCTGCGCTAAACTATCCTGTACTAATAAATTCGAGTGTACATCTGTTTATAAAAATAGATTAGATGTATACGTATATATAATATATGAAACCTGAAAAAAATATTACACACATACATAAGCTCACGCCTTTATTGCACAATTAAGCTAGATGTTTACCAGTGTATTAGTGACAGGTTGCAAGCCCATCGCCTAACATTACTATACGCCTTTATTCCCTTAGTCGTCACGTACGAGATCCACGGGAGGACATGGAGTGGCACTATTCTAACCCGGCATCAACCACACAAAACACAAAATATTACCTATTACTAATTATTCGGTTATTTAAGAGCATTGGGGCTCAACGCATATATATATGCGTAACTGTCAAATTTCTCTCCTGGTGATGCGGGTATCCATGGTCAGCGGTGATCACTTTACACCAGGTGACCCATCTAGCATAAGAAAATACAAGTTTAGCTCCGGGCAATAAAGTTTCTCACCCTCTAAAACAAGTGCAATATCCACGATTTTTGAATATGTCGTGGTAATCATAAATAACTAAGTTTGTATGTTCCCGTTTTTGTTATTTTTAAGCGTACATACCTTGTTTTTTATAATATCTAAGACATATTCAAAAAACGTAAAATTCTGACTAGGATTTTTTTTTTAAGGGCAAGGAGAAGGCACGCGAGCACTCAGGCCAGACAAATCACAAGACGGCAATCCGAAGACTTCAAATGCGTTGCCAACCCTGAGGACTAAGATGGAATGCCTCTATGCTAGTAATTCCAGTTGTCTTATCCACACACCGGAACACAGCAATGTGAATACTGCTGCTTGGCGGTGGGTTAATGGATAAGATGGTGGTAGCAATCCGGACGGACCCTGCACAAGATCCTACCACAACTAAAAGATGACTGCACCGAGGAAACGTCGAGCGTCCAGTGGCGCCCTCATTACTATTATTGTGTTTTCTAATTAACTAAAGAATTTCTTTGCAATCAGATGATACGGTTTTGTAGCGCAAGTAAAACACAATTTATGGAATACGTAACAAACTTTAATAACAATTACCCTTTGAGTAGTCAGCTTAACGGGAAAAGGTAGCCACTTTTTTCCGTTATAGTTGTGTTTTCATTTGTAGTACAAAAACCTACCGACCAATTCCAAACAGCTGGGTGTGTACGATAAGAGGGTAATTGCACAAAAGATCCTAAAGGGTCGAAGTGTATCCAAAAGGGCTCATTTATAAGATAAGATAAGATAAGAATTAAGAGTTAAAAGTATCCAGAATTGGTGCCCTCACGCTAGTTAAGGTTAAAACAGTTGCGTCAATAACAAGTAACAAGAAGTACGCCCCACGGTTCTTCACCTTAACGCGTGACTTCACGATCTTAGATTAAATGTTATAATTTGAACCGATGGCGGCTGGTTGTAGGCAAAACGTACGTTCATGTTAGAATTTACTTAACTTTAAGTTTGAAGACGCGCTAACCCAGTTGGTAGTGACCCTGCCTACGAAGTTAGCGGTCCCGGGCTCGATTTCCGGAATGGGCAAATATTGGTTTCTGAGTTTTTTTTATGTTTTCCATCTATTTAAGTATTTATTTCTCTATATAAATATAATTTACCCGTTGCCTGGTACACTCGGCCAAAAATGTAGTCTACCACCCTACGGTGGAAGTTTATTTATATGATACAACAAGTTCGATTTTCCCTGGCTATAATATTATGACAAGTGTCAACCTTAGCTATAATTAGATCTCATATAAACTTCTGTCAAAAGTGGTAGACTATCATGGCTGACCGTACCCATAGTACAAGTAGCTTAGTTTGGGACTAAGTCAATATTTGGCTGCCAATATTCGCCGTTTTCTGTGACTTAAACTGACGAAGAAGATATAATTAAATGTAAATAAGATACAATAACCCCGGGTCACCTTTACCGTTATTTGGGGGGTAATATTTAGGACCTCGTGCGGGACCCCTTTGCGTAACTACCTCCCTAAAATGTATTCAACCAGACAATAACAAGAACAAAAGGAATTCTGATTCTGATTACGATTTTGATAGCTATACGGCTAACTAAAAGTTTTAGCTTTGTTATTGCGGTATGGAGGGGAAATTCAAATCCCTGAAGATTTATGACTGCCTGGTGCTTGGCTGGTGTTGCCTGTGTGTATAGTAGACTAATATCGGGTTCCTATATTCAAACCGCGGACAGATATGGCTTACTTCTTAGGGTTAAAATTGGTAATTTTACAATATTATACAAAATGCGTCAAATATTAATCTGAAGTAAGCTTTATCTATCTGCGTTTGAATATTGAAACCGGACATAATATAGGCCACAGGTGTGACAAGACAATCGCGCCATCTTGAAGAACAACGCTGATTCCGTTCTAAATTTAAATCCACGATTTAAATTAAAAAGCGAAACTGGAATGGCAAATCTCCAAACAAATGAAGTAACAAGCTAATGAAAAAATATGGCGACTTGTCGATGACACGAATTGGAACGTCAAGATTACAAACTTATGTATGCCGTCAAAAGAGGCGCCTCTGTGCACATGCTTATATAAATTTGTATGTGGAAATATTACTTGTGTAGTTCGCCGGCTGTGTGGATAATTTTGTATTTAACGGTCGTTGTAACTTTTTTAGGCTGTTCTTTGAACCCATGATGTCACTGGCCATTTAGTGTTACTCGTCTTTATTGCCAGTGACGCTTTGTTTCATAAGAATGGATCATTTTAGTGTGATAAGAGGATTTTTATAATAAAGTTCATGTAATACTTTTAGCAAATATGTATTACCTAGTAAACTACATTTGTAATGTGATACATGTGGAGTTACGGCTGTGGGTTATAGATCGTTGATAACTGTCTAAATTTGGCATTTAAAAATATGTTTTTGACATAAAATAAGCGTTTGTTTCATCGCCAAAGTAAAATACTGAGTATTATTACCCCACAAGTAATCAATAAAAAAAAACAGTTTTGTTAGTGCGCGTCAGGTTTTTTTATGGTGGAGGAGGCAAACAATCACACAGACCACCTGATGGTAAGTGGGATTTGTGAATCATAGACATTGCCATTCTCAAAACTACAATCTTAAGATCCAAATGAGCTGCCAACCCTGAGGACTAAGTTGGAATGCCTCTATGCTCGTAATTTCACAGGTGGTCTTACCCCAACTCCGGAGCACAATGCGACGACTTCTGTTTGGGGGTGGGTCGCAGGATAAGATGGTGGTAGTGACTCGGACAGACCCTGCATAAGATTCTGCCACAGCTAAAAATTTTAACTAAAATTGTAGTAAATAACTCCTCGCTATTCTATCGTGTAAGCTCTTAAAGTGTTCTTAGGGTTTGAAAATTCTCTCATACGCTCTTTTGCAAATTGAACCGAATCGATCCAAACCCGGTCTTTTAAAGATCTACACTGTCCATTTATTTTGAGAAATACTCAACTACATCTGCGTCCTAACCTACGTCTACGCACATTCGCGGTATTGCGCGCACGTACACGCACGTTCGCGCGCGGTCGCTGACCCCGGGAAAGCGGGCGGAAGCGAGGAAAGCGCGACGTCACAACGTTAAGTAACCGAGTTCCGTTCTACGCACGTGCGCTGAACCGGGTTCCGCGGGGAAACGGAACCCTAAGTTTATGTTAACACTAATGTGGTCAAGTATCAAGATGAAACAGGGATCAAATTGCATAAAAAACGGAACGAATAAGAAGCATTAATAACAGTAGGTACGGTCACTAGCGTTAATTTGGGACCCGTTTCAAGAAAAATAAGCTTGAAGTCGTCAATGTCATTAGAGATGTCAAGTCATTTGTAACTTTTAAGAAACTCAACCGAGGGTACCTATATGGCTGGCTGTCATTCTGAAAACATCTGTCCAATTATTGTTTTTTTTGTAAATCACTAACTTTATCGTTGATTTTGGTTCGCAAATCCGGGGCAGTTTTGTGGGACAACTTGTAACATTGATGATGAAGAACTTGCATTGAATAAAATAACAGTGAAAAGATGGTTCCAAATGAGTTAGCGGTCAAGATCACACCAAGCCATTGAAGTGGATGCCCGCCATCTTCAAGGGTCATAACGACTATGACTGGAAGACTTCGACGACAGGACAGGATTCACCGTACAACGTTGCTTATAATATACTTGACATTGGCAAAATTACGTTATTATGTAGACGCCATTAAATAAATACATAATAATAAGAAACTCAACCTTATTGTTGTAGAATGTCAGATTGACTTTGGACTTAAAGTGGGTACCAAATTTATTCTCGTAGCTATCAATAGTGTTGTAAAGGGCCCTCCTCATCATTGTGCTGAGGCAGGACGCGACGCAGATTTTCAGAGGGATCCTGATTAAAAACTTAAGAAGTCACTTACCTCTTCAGCCTAGATTTAAGTTTAGAGTTTGTTGCATCTACTACAACTAGGTAATAAGCCTTTCTTCTTTCTTTCTTTATGTTGAGTTTGATAATGACTCGACGCTTGAAAGGCGAAATGGGATAAGCGACCAAATAGTAACTTTACAGGAGAGCCAAAAAACGGCACAGATTTTTGAAAAAAAATCACGATAATTTATTTTGTAAGCCGATTTTCAAAATTCAACTTTGTACATGATCATGATGGTGTTTTCTATATACTGTGCTCAATAATTGACCCACAAAGGTATTATTTTAGGATTTAGTGTAGCTTACGCAAATTGATCTCAAAAACTGCAAAAATATCTACCTAACCAAAAATTGTGGTGAAAAATGAATCAAGTAAAAATGTCTAACCGGAAAAAGATTTGAAAGATAATTAGAAAAAACTATCTAACCGCAAAACATTTCAAATTTAAGAACTTTTATATAATCTAACGTTGGTTAGATTATATAAAAGTCATTTTTAGCCAGAAATTAAATCAAGACAAATAATCTAACTGCTATGAGCGACAATTTTAAACTTCAAAATAAATTATCTAAGCTAAAATTTAACCCTCATAATTAATTCTCCACTAATAAATCACCACCAAAATTCAAGATATTGATGAAAAAAGTAAATAAAACAACTGTTACGAATATTAATGAGTCTTTCATAAAAATAAACTGAAAAAATCCAAATAACTAAACAAATATAGGTACTTCACCTATTTGAAATAAAAATAAACAAATAAAATTACTAAACAATTATCAGAGATCAAAAAAAAGTTACAGTCAAACTATTTGTCGACAAACTTGTTTGTACTAAAAACTCTAATACTTAGAGTAACTTTAGAATTTGCGACAGTAAGTAATGTTTAAAAATTATTGCAGGTAAAAAAGGATAAGCGACATTACGCTCGAAACTCATTTCAAGTAAAAGGCTATAACCTACAATAGTGCGGATAAAGACGTTTAGGTTATTTGATCTAAGCCATTTTTTGTATTTCTGTAGATATAGGTAAAATGATATAAAGGAAATAAAAATACGTTTTACGATGAAGTAATAAAATATAACCGACACATAAAAATAAAGTTGTAAAAAATACAAACAGTCTAAGTAACATTTTGTAAAAAAACATTTTATCTAATCTCCAATATTCAAAAACCTGTAAAAAAGAAGTCGCTTAGTAACAAAAATAGATCGGTGTTTCTAAAAATCACCGATGGGATAAGCGACACAAAAGTCGTCATACGGGCACGAGACCCAGCCCATGCGACGCAGAAAAATCTGCTGATTTTAACGATGCATATAACTCAATATCACAAAAAATGTCGCTTATCCCATTTCGCCTTTCAAGCGTCGACATACATACACTCACGCCTTGATTCCCACAGTGGGGTAAGCAGAGCTACAGAATAACCAACAACTCTAAAAACTTATTGTTAATTCTGTAACCACATTTTGCCCATACAGATTAAGATGCAAGCCCATCGCCTAACAATACTAGAAGCCTTTATTCATTGCAATTAAAGCTTAATTCAAGCTTCTTTATTTATTTGAAGATGCATAGGTTAATGTGGCGTTCTCTCCAAGAATATAGTCACAAAAAAAACTGGTCAAGTGTGAGTCGGACTCGCACACCGAGGGGTTAGTTAAGATAATATGCTTATATACACATTTTTTTTTTGGTTTATTTTCCAACACTAAAATATATTTAATTATTTAGAAAAAAAACATTTTATTTTACTAGAGACAGATGCGGGCAAGCAAGTTATACAACTATCCCAAATTTCAAGTTGGTAGCTCCTATAGTTTGAGAGAAAAACTGCTGTGATATAAAGACAGACAGACACCAAAGTCTCACCATAAGGGTTCCTTTTCAACCATTTTGGTACGGAACCCTAATATAGTATAATGTTATACTAATTGTATTGTTCTGGTTTTTCGTTTGTACAATAAAATGTTAACATACATACATACACGGTGATTTTTTATCGGTGATCAGGAGTTGAAAATTATTAATAAGCAACAAAAATGGAATTTAATGGTTGATGTCTCAAACAATTAACTCAGTGTTTAATTTATTTAAGACATTTAAGTAAATGATATTGTTAAAACCAATCACCACTGGATACATGGACATCCTACATTAATCATTGAAGTGAAGTAGATACGTCAAGTGCCGTCGCTTTGGCGGGAAATTTGACAGATATTACGTCAATGAACTTATCAGTTAAGTGTTGTTAACTCATAGACTAAACAATTAGTAGGGTGACAATTAATTTCAATTAAAAATTAGTTTCAAAATATATTTTTTACAAAAAAAATAAGTTTTGTTTCATGTAACTGCGACTTCAACGTGATCGCCATTAATAACTGCATTAGAAAAATTGGTTCCTGATCACCAAAAAAAAATCACCGTGTATATAGATGTGTTACCATACAGTTGTGTGTTTCGCTGACCTAAGACGAGTTAACTTTTTTCACCGAAACCGTTCCTATACGTGGGTCAACGACCACTGTTTCAGCTTCAGCTAGAAAACTGTGTTAGTCGGGGGCGACGACCCGGCCGAGTGAGAGCGGAAGGTTATGTTGCTATGTGAGATATAATACCTAAACAATACAATACAGTAGGTTATTCATAATCATAACTCCATAGTTATAGGTCACATGATACAAAGAGTCTATAAAGATTAAATAATCATAGCGAACTTATAAAAGAAAAACAAAATGTAGATTGCATTTCAGTACTTAAATAATAATAAAACATTATACAATTAATACAATGGTAGTTTACACTAGAGCACTAGATTCTGAATATTCGGAAAAAATATTGATAATACCCTTTCAGAAATTAATTTTAGGTACGTTTTTATACTGTAGTACGGTCACGAGCGTTAATTTGGGACGCAATTCAAGAAAAATATGCTTGAAGTCTTGAAGTCAATGTCATCAGAGTGGTCGTCATTTTGTAACTTTTAGGAAACTCAACCTTATTGTTGTACAATGTCAGATTGACTTTGTTGAGAATATGGTACTTTCAAGCGATAATGTTTACAACGAATCAGAGTTCTAATTTATTCATGAGTCTTGGATATTTTCTATCTATGTATTAAATTATTTTCTTTATAATATGTACTAGCTTCGGCCCGCTACTTCATCCGCGTAGAAGTAATAATTCTTCACACGCCCCATTTCGTTGCAAATCCCACGGGATCAGTTACATTTTTTAGGATAAATTTAAATAAATAAATACCAGACTAAGCTCTAGGCTTTTGTTATGGGTACTAAAAACAATATAAATACTTATACCGCGAAATAACATCCATGGCTAAGGAATAACATTCGCGCTCATCACACAAACATCAGCCCTTACCAACCTGGGACAGACAAACGTTACTTTGAATCTATTTTTTTTCTATAAAGTCCAAGGAAAAATCACCAGCGAATAAAGTATTGGACTAGTTCCAAATAAATAGACCAATTTTAAATGTTATCGAACCTGCTACGTCTCCATCACAAACACACGGCACCACCCGAAACTCGACGTAGGCGCACCTTGGTTATAAATTTAGACAGGAATGAATTAGATCGTTGAACTTATTGTGCGTAGGATTCTTCGGCGAGAAAGCCAATTGGCGAATGTAATAGGGAAATGATAATGTAAGAAGGTTGTCATGTTTCGCATAGTTTTGTAATGAATAACGTGGTTTTCGCTGGCAGTTTACTAAACTAATATAATTAAAAAGGATATGGTGGTTTTATAAGTAATACCTAAGCCGTCAATAGAACTTGTGTACGATGTAAACAAATTAGTACTGTTTGACACATAACCTCAAATATTCACCAAGCGTCTTAATATGAAAATAATGATCTAGTGTAATGATAAATCATTGCAAAGACCGTGATTATCGAGTAATCATGGTGAATTGGTTCGTTTGGATTTGTTTACATCTTTTGCAAGTTCTATTGACGGCGACTTTAGTAGGAATGACAACGTTAAGAAGAAACGTTGGGGTGAGCGTTTGATAGGATTAGGAACAGTATTAAGAGAACGTTGTGGTTTAAAAGAAGGTGAATAGATGAGACTTCTTGTTATATCGATTATCTTCAGTTCTTTAATACAACTATATTATACTCGTATTTTGGCGCTAATATAAACTGTCGATAAAACGTTTTTTTCGTGTGTAAAAAAGATAAAATCAACTATCAAAAGGAAACCCGAATAATCCTAATAGAAAAAAACACACACACAGGGCATTTTGGTTTCTATTTGAATATCCTTGCTTTTTCCGAAGTTTAATCCTACAAGATAACCTTGTATTAGAATTATGGAACAAATAATTAACAAGAACCAATGATGGACACTTGATTCTTATGTTACAGAAGATAAGGGTTATTCATATGTTTTGAAACAATCAAGTAACACCCATATGATCTTTTAATTAAGAGCTAAGTGTAATTGTATGTAACTAAAGTAAAGTACTGAGTTTTGAAATTATACAAATATAAAATTTCCTTTTAAAAGGGGATGATGTATTAACGGAACGCAGCCTTAAGCTGGCAATCCCACCCCAGGCTATCGCCTCCCCTCTCACACACCACCCCTCTCTCTCTTATTACCTGACTATCATGGAGACATGTAGCTCGCTCCTGATAATTATAATTAACTAAATAGTAAGAATATACATAAACCATAGAAGACTTCACACATGGTATTTTATTTAATATAATACACAAAGTGTCCATTATTGGTGCCTTTAGCTAGAAGTGATTGGTACCATCACCCAAGTCATTTTATACCCCACCCCACCATCGCTTCCCCGAATACTGAACCTTTGTATAACGAGCATTAACGTATAACGATGTGTCATGTCATGAGCCAGACGTCCTTAACAACGCAAGCTAAATAAAAGCCAGTAATGGTCACAAGTTAACAGGCATATGACGAATTGACGAAAGCGGCGTAACAAAGAGTGTCCGGCCTTGACGCGGCGCGGGCGCACGCCGCCGTGCGTGGAGAGCTTTATTTTAATAAATATTTCCATTAATAACTTTTAAAAAGATAAAATCTTCAGAATATCTATTCTTTAACGATGGAACAGATTTACATAAAAACTAGCTTAGTACCTAAAAGATCCTGGGTTAAAACTAGTTTTTTTTAATTGTCCTTTACTGGTTCCGTCACTTTTAGTCCTCCGTATTTAAATTTTGAGATTACAAATATCCAGGGACCTCACAGACCACTTGCCATATTAGCGGCATGTCTGATCGTTTGCCTTATTCATGTCATAAAAATTCAGCTGTTGTTTTTTGAATTTTTTCATCATTTTGATTACCAAAAAAGCTGCTGGATTTAGCTGTATTATGGTATTTGAGGTAATCTTTAATAAACAGAAATAGTGTTGGGCCGAGGAAAGATCCCTGAGGTACACCAAAGCGTTTTACGAAACTAATTGACCTAGGACTTAGTATATCAGTGAATTGTTGGGTTAGAATGGTGCCACTCCTTGTCTCCCCTGTTGTAGTAGATACTGTTACTAATACCTACACTGGTGAACATCTTAGCCTGATTCTGCAAAATGTGATTACAGAATTATCAACAAGTTTTTTAGAGTTGTTGGTAAGTCTGTAGCTCTGCCTACCACGCTCTGGTAATGAAGGCGTGAGTTTATGTATGTATGTAAATATTCTCTAGTAAATTACATAAACATAAAGCTTAATCTCTCTACTAATAAACCAAAAACAATCATCATCAAAAGCAATCTACTTCAATCGAGTATCATGGCGGACTGTATAAAGGACTAGCCTTGTTCATATTAATTTCTTATTCCAAAATTTATTGTTAAAAACTAGTTTCTGATCGCGATTTTTTTTATTTCATTAGTGCATCACTAGGGTATCCTTTGTAGACTGGCTTATTTGGCCAAAACTTAAACTTTCTTTGAGCAAAAAATCGATACGTCACTTCATTAGACATGAATATGATTTCATTAGGATTTCATCACGTTTCTTTTACTTACATTCTTAAAGAAGTTATTCTACTGATGCCATATTGCGTCATTCAAATCACTTATTATTATGACCTTTGCATATAATTCACTTAGTATGTGAACGTCGTCTCCACCGGTTCGTTGCGCGCCCTTGGGCATGCGCGTTGCGGCAGGTCGCGACTCCGTACAGTTATAGCGACGCAGGCGCCGCGCCGGTCGGCGTGCTTCGAAATGTTACTGTTTCCTGCGCTTCCAACCGAATTAACCGTGAAAGAGCATTCGGAAGCTCTCTATCTTGTCTGTTGTAATAATCTTAGGGTTACGTTTTTTTAATGTAGAAAGAGGGATCAAGTTGGACGTTAAGTAGAATAATTTATCTTGTACCAATTTTAAAAACGAGATATTCTAAGTATCTAAATGGCACTGTTCCATTCAGAAAAATCTGTTCTTTCACGCTGTCAATGTAATAATTATAAAATAAGAACAATACCATGCCTATCATTAGGTCTAGCATTTACATCATGAAAGTTTACTTCTTGAAAACGCAGTAATACAATCTAACATAAAAAACATTAGCTTCCTCCAAGTTTTCTTCATTTCTGAGCCTTGATGCCGAGTTATATCAAATAGGTAAAGATTGCACCAGCAATTTATATTAAAATGCAGTGAGCATGTGTAGAAAAACCAGGAATATTTAACTTCATTGTTTAAGCGTTGTTTATCTCCGGCCATCACTTGAAGCAAATATTATTCTCGCAAAGCGTTGTTAATAAGACAGACATATAAAAACACCCTGTTAGTAAAGAAACTGCATATTTTATTAGTGGGGCTTTGTTTATTTTTAAAGGCAACGACTTAATAAAAATACTTGGAGAAGTTTCGCTGGCAGTAAGTTACTTGGGAAACTAGTTCCTATGTATTTGACATTACAGTTTGCAATAGTGTCATGTTTGTGAAGACCTTGTACATTAACTGGATTAAAAGGAATGGTTGACAATTATATGCTAGTCAACAATCATTAACTCGAAATAACACTGAAGATTGATAAAAACTGGTCAGGCTTTTAGTTAACTGATTGTAGGTATCATTCTGTAATTGTTATACCTTTTAATAATATTTTTACCGATTTGGCTTTTTGTTTTAGTGATCTACCCTAAATCAGTTAAGAAGAATTTTCTGTTTTTTTTAAATCAACTAGTACTTATAGTGTACACTTCACGGGTACATCTTTGGGGAATACATATTATATAAATTTACTCTTGGTATCTAATTGTACGAGTACGTACGTATCCACGTACGCAAAATCTTAAAATGGCAATAGTATCAAAGTTGCCATTCGGAATTCCAGAAACTTCTTGCGCAACTAGTTTCAAAACAAAACGAAACGCAAATCCAATATGGCGGATGATGCCTTTAAAGGTTAACAATTACGTTGGGAACCTCAGAAGTGGGTAACATTGAGGAGTTCGTTGATATTACAAGCACTTCCTGGCGACCGAGGTCGCAGCCATCTTGAATTTTTTGACGTTTATTTTTGGCGCGCTTTTGTACTTTTAACGACGCGTTCAGAAATGGTAAGGACGCAGTTGTTTATTTGTCAGGTGTACGTGTGCTAGAGTTTCGCTGGGCCAGTAAAATAAATAACGTCTTTATGTTAATATATCTTCAAGTTACTACGTAAGTTAAAGTATCATTGTAATTCTTGTCATGATACTAGTATTTAAGCATTATTTCTTCCATATACTAGTAACTATTGGGTTCCCTTGTACAGAGCTTGTTCCTGCGCCACTTTTTTATCCCACTACCCAAGAAGAAAGGTATTACTTTTCTGGAATAAGTACGATTTTTTTTCTTCTAAAACCTCCGTACATCCTCTTCGACAAACTAGATATCATTAGATTCGATATCGTTTGAACAGTTAATGATAAAATGGCGGATTTAAATGTATACAACATGGGTATTTAACATAATTGAGGTGTATAGAATCAAAGACATATACACCTCACAATATATGTATGTGTGTATAGACGACATTATAACTATGAAATGATATGCAGTCAGGTATCTAAAGTTTTGTTTTTGCTAAACGAGGTAACAATTGCAGTTGACTGCCGTCTCACTCTAACTTTTAAGTTAGAAAAATACAACAAAATGGTTCTTCTTGCTCTAGAAGTTCTAGAACTCGAGTTAAAGTAAGACAGCAATCAACCTCTGGATTTTTCGCCCTTTAGACTAGTTGATTTCTACAGTGAGCCCTATACCACACAGTATTCTGAAAATGTCCACGGAACCATTCACAATAATCAATAACCGGCTTCGTCAGACCAGCTCCAATTGTAGCAAACAACTTATCGGTTTGGGTGACGCAATGCGACCGGCCGACATGTTTAACATTTTTAAACGTGAAATAATATTTCATTCCCACGGAAAAACAATATTAATTGTACAACTAAAGAGAAGTATGTAATTATTGTTTACGTTTACTTGTTCTTGTATTAATTTAATTCGCAGATTAATCTGAGCATACATACATACATACATACCTTCACGCCTGTCTCCCAATAGGGTAGGCAGAGATTATGGAACGCCAGGTGCACCGATCTAAACACACAATTTTCGCTTCCTCTACATTCATCAATCTCTTCATGCACGTACGGCGGTTTCGGGTGCTTTTGATTTGGCCCTTAATCAGTACATCGCGAATCTGATCACTGTAGGTCCGTCTAGGACGTCCCCTACGGACATCTCCGCTCATTCTCACTCGCCATATCTCTTTCGTAACTCTTTTTTCATCCATCCTTTCTAAATGACCAAACCACCTTAGCATACCTTAATCTGAGCATGTTATTTATAAAGAGCATGCTAACCAATGCTTAATTACATGCTCTCACGAAATAATCATTTGCTGGAACCTCACACGATATGAACATTAGCAAATCAACAAAACTTAGCAGCAAACTTTTTGGCGGGGGTCGAGACAAAACCATAAAAACTTTTTTTTCAAAACATGTTCAAAAAAGTTTCTGATGTCAATTTAAGATTAACGTTGGCGATTCTCGAAAACTGACAAAACGCATGAAATTTACGTTTGACCCACCATACACGGACTGCTTTAAGACTGCACCGAGCAAACGCCGAGCGTCCAGTCATTACTATTATTGTGTTTTCTAATTAACTAAAGAATTTCCTTGCAATCAGACGATACATATTTGTAGCGCAAGTAAAAACACAATTTAAAGGATACGTAACAAACTTTAATAACAATTACCCTTTGAGTAGTCAGCTTAACGGGAAAAGGTGGCCACTTTTTTCCGTTAAGTTGATAACTCGAAGGTGAATTCTTATTAAACTATGTGATATACCTACTCCATAAGTTGTGTTTTCATTTGTAGTACAAAAACCTACCAAACAATTTCAAGAAAATACTTTAGTTTTTTTTTTTTTTTTTTTTTTATAATAGAGGGAGGCAGACGAGCAGGCGGCTCACCTGATGGTAAGTGATCACCGTCGCCCATGGACACCTGAAACACCCGGGGGGTTAAAGGTGCGCTGCCGGCCTTTTAAGAATGTGTAGGCTCGTTTCTTGAAGGTTTCCATGTTGTTTATTAGAAAACACAATAATAGTAACGAGGGCGCCACTGTACATCCGGCGTACACTCGGCGCAGTCTTAAGCAGGTCCTGACGGACCAACAGCACTTGGTTGCTATTGGTCGATTTACAGTTTCAATGCTCTAGAAAGTGCAGATTGTCCAATAGCAACCAAGTGCAGTCGGTTCTGACTGCCTACAGCAGTTCGTGTATGGCGGGTGTTAGCGGTCAGTCTACTTCAATCCTGTACATTTTGATAGTTTTCGAAAATCAGCACCGTTATCGTAATTCTTCACCCGCTTCTCAGTTGACGGGCCTTGGAAAGTCAGACACGTTTATTAGACATCGCTATAGCTGCTACTGTTACAAAATGGGATAGGACATAAGATTAAATAACCTATTCTTGTGAAGGTATTTTCGTCTGTTACCGTCCCCTCACCTTTGCTGGCTTTTACTGATGAATAAAGTTCAAAGTTACAAGAAAAATATCGTCCCTATGCTTTCTCAACCTCGTGTCTAATCCAATAGTTAGATAGGAAGGTAGTCTTTATTCTTTAAGGACATGAGTGCTTTTCCTATCTAACTATTCAATCAGATACGAGGTTGAGAAAGTAAAGGTATGATATGCGGGAATACCTCTTCTTGTGCCATTTTTTTCCCACCTGTTACCACTCAAGTACTCGGTGGTAACAAGTGGGAATATTTTTCCCATTTGTTGCCACTAAAATATTAGGTCGTAACTACTGCGAAAAAAAATCCCACTTGTTACCACCAATTAGTTTAGTGGTAACAGCTACAGATGGGAAAAAAAATCTTAGTTGTTACCAGTGGTTACAATTGGTGGTAACAGGTGGTAATAACCCCCATTATCAACCCCACTCGGTTACTCACACCTCGCTAGCTAAACTAACATTTCATAACGGATTTAATATACAGGATGGCGCATTTAGATCGGTCAGTATGGGCAAGTCTATAACTATAAGACACACAAAGATTTGTTTTTAGGAAACATGTCAACGAATTTAGTGACCAAAAAATTGCATAAGGTCAATGAGGGCATTTCCGTCATACTTTTTGATAAGTTTACTTTGGCTGGTCATTACTAAGAGGATATTTACTTTTTAATAAACCTGATCGCTGTAATAGATTGGGCATTTATTTAACTATGTAAATATACTCATAACATATTGCTAATACTGCTGGTTATTTAAATATGTTTCTTTTTTAAAAACATGTCAGTTGACGGATTTTCCCGACGGTTTGGGGCTATTCCGTCAACCAACGATTTATCTTGTATCGTGAAGTATTACAAACATATACGTCAAGTGAACAAATACCGCTGAACTGTTAATCGAAACTAAAGTCTAGCGAACTCAATCTAAGGTTTATTTTAGATTGTATTGCCAAATTTTTTTTTTTGGGGCAATTCCGGCCTATTTTTACAATCAGGAGTAGGAAACCTTTTTAAACAACTTCCCAAACCCTAGGGAAAATCCGTCAACTGACATCATAAAGTAATAGGCTACTGTTTTTGTGCTCACCAGTTGGCGCCACTGTTGAGTAAGTCAAAAGTACAGTGTCAAAGTCATTGTTATTATGGGTGCGACAATATTTTTTATTTCAAATCATATTTAATAAGTAAATGGGAAATTTCATAGCGTAAGTATTAAACGACCAATTTAGTTAAGACCCTAAATGCTCAACAATCGAAGAGCGTGATTACCATCATACTGCTATTTTTACCAATGTCCAATACCGATCAAAATTAATTATTTAACTTTGGAATCGTGCTTAACATTCTTCAATAAAAATACAGAGTAAAAAATCAATAATTTTAATACTTATTATCACACGCAGTCTTAAAAAATCAAGCATAAATAAAAAAATAAACTTGCTCCTCTGCAAATTAAACTTAAATAATTTATACACATGGTTAGGTACTTATTTTTTCTTTGGGCGAAGAACTCACGTAGCAGTGAGGCACCGCTACTCCGCACGGTACCTACACGGTAATCCGCCGGCCGAACTGCCCTTACGGCTGCTTGTAAGTCATCATTACTATACGTCTGATCTCGTTTTTTTCTATAATTTCGCACCATTTTTACCTGCAAAACAAAATGTTAATATGATTATATCTTTATAATCGGAGAAATCCTGAAGAAAGGTCTGGTCAAGAGTGCCCTAAACCGACGAGCTTGAATGTAATGAAAGTGAATGAAGCAATAAAGGTGTGTCAGGATCGTAGCAAGTGGAAATCCGTGATCTCTGCCTACCCCTCCGGGAAATAGGCGTGATTATATGTATGTATGTAAGTATGTATGATTATATCTTGATAAATTTAGCTAACCAGTTACTGGCTTATTTGTCAAAAATATCCACAAACCATATTATAAATATGTACATTAACATTAAATTGAGACTTCAACTCGGTAAAATTTCATAGTTATTATTCAAGTAAGTCAAATCAAAAAGGTTGGCAATATATGAAATAGGGAAATTCCGGCACATGACGGTTTTTCCCGTTTCACAATTGACGGATTTGTCTGCTCGATCATTTCGTTAATACCAATATTTAACTACCCATAGTTTCTCGCCAACAGGTTATAATTGAAAATTAATAAAACTACCATCAAACATGCATATCGAACTATATAATAAACATACTTACCAAGCCGTAAACTTATATTTTCACATCGCACCGACACGAAACACAGCAGCACACTACACTCGCGTTCGAGTTCGGAGCGCAACTAAACTTTGATGGCGGGTTTTTTTCCGTTCACTGGCTAGACAGCGCTATCGGTTTTTGACTGCGGGTATAAAATTTTCTCTCTGCTTTACCGATCGAGTCAGTAAGCGTGTACTGTTGTCTGAATAGCCGCAAACGCCGTTTGACGGAAATGCCCCGCTGACGGGTTTGGCCACCCTGACCTTACATAGATTTAAAAAAAACTTTGTTTGGGAATCGAACCCGAAATTGAAAAATAAAATACTATAATTAAAAAAATGGGTTTTATTCGAAATTACCCACCTATTTAATTAAACTGAAGGATGTAAAATATGATGCATTTTATACATTTTAGATAATATCATGTTTCATAATAACATTTACTGCTTATGACCTACACAAACGATATCCAAATAAAAATAATGTAAGTTTTATTTTATTTCACCAGTTTTTCCCAGACTCCCGAACTGAGTACAAGTTTTTTTTTAATCTATGTAGGGTAAAGTCACCATTGTTCAGCCAGAGACCTTTGCATGAGTGGGAAGAGTACGAAAGATATATTTCCCACTCTTCGCACTCATATAAGGTCGACTACTGCTCTCTAGCTAACCAATGGTGACTTTACCCTATGCAATTTTTTTTTGTCATTAAATCGATGACATGGTTCCCAAGAACAGATCTTTGTATGTCTTATAGTCACAGACCGGATCCCTTTGACTGCCATACATATCGTTGGTCATAATGTATTGTTAGTCTTTTTTTTTGTCATAACTTCTTTCAGGCTGAAGTTACAGTTTTTAATAAACGTTTATCGTGTAGATTCGTTAGGTTAGGTTAGGTTAGTTTTATAAAAATCCTGAAAAAATAACCGTGTCCTGAGAAAAATGCATTATGACTTGCGAAAATTATAACTTAAAACACATTATGACTAGAAATAATTATGGCAGTCAATAGAGACCCGTCACAGACTTGCCCATAATGCCACCCTGTATACTTATCTTTTGATCCCATAATAATTTGTGCAAAGTTTACCGAATCCACGCCCGACGCCGGTGTTAAGGAACCGCGTGTCAACGACTCCACACCGCTAATGTTGCAATTCTGTATGTAAATTAAGCGTTTAAACTTTGCAAATGTATAATATACTCGTAAATGCTATTGGTCAATGGATATATAATGGGGTACCTGGTGGGGTTTGATCGAAGGTTTGTTTATTTAAAGGTGGGGTCAAAATATTTGAGAGCCGTGAAGATTTAGATAGAGTTTTAATTCCAGAAGTGACTTTGCGTTTTGAATTTCACGTGTTTATAGTCAAAGTAAAAAGTATGAACACTACCTAATAGGCACATTATTAGTCAGTACTATGTTAATTAGTTTGATGATTTGGTGATTGTTTTTGCAACTTGGTGCGAATATTATTGTTGACTGTACCATTTCTTCAAAATTAAATGTCTTCTTACAATTTTATTAGATCAAACATGCAGAAACCAATGTTAAACGGAAAAACTTACGAAAAATTACTATAATTTCTTCATTTATTGTTCAAGAGATAGGTACATTATAGGCGAAAAACTTAAGTAAATGACTTCTTGCATGTAGTTGTAACATCCAGATAATATGTTATAAACCGTTTGACATTCTATGTTTGATATTATGAAACATTCTATGTTCTTGCAAGAAGTCATTTACTTCAGTTTTTCACCTACATTCGTAATTACTCACTGATCAAAAATGTCTAGTTAAGGATCAAAAATATCCCTACATTTGGAATAATGTAGGGATTCATTTTCAATGTGTGTATATACCTACAAAGTTAATATTCTTTGACAAATTGCTCATCTACAAAATGTGTATTTGACCCAAAATATCCATTCCAAAAAGAATATAACATAAAACCAAGTTTAGAGAACGGTACAGTCGCACATAAAATCGGACACGGGTACTATCTCGATCTGCAACGTTGCAACAAAGATGGCGGCCGTCCGTGAACCTGAGCTAAATATACGCGCGCGTCATCCGGTGCGCAAGAGTAGCGACCACAGACGGGACGGAAAAATTTAGCTATTATTATTCTTCTTTTTTCATCTAGTAGTTTTGTCTTACTTAGTAAATGGTTTTAATTTTTTTCCCAGGAGATATACAGGAAAAGGGCCGAATTTTAAGTACCTGACATCGACGTGCGTGCGTAACTCGATGTATGAATGTGAAAGAAGCGAAAGGGATTTGTCAGGATCGTAGCAAGTGGAAAGAAGTGGTATCTGCCTACCCCTCTGGGAAACAGGCATGATTTAATGTATGTATGATGATGATGATGATGGTGATGATGCTAGAAGAGTCAATCGAGCCAGCGGGTCACCTGGTAGATTAGGTATATGTAGAGCCCAACCCGCAACACCAGGAGGAATAGCAGTTGTGTTGCCAGCCACTGAGAAAAGAGTACCTATATTCGTTTCTTAAAGGTTCTTAAGTCCTAGCGGTATGCAAATACCGCTACAAGAAGCGTTATAGCCGAGTAAAACATATGTATTCACTTTTCAATTTCAATTAATAAGGTGGGAACGTGTACTTTTTCCCAATATGTAATTGAACATTAGTATAAACGAGTTCCAAGCTGGCGCGTGGCTACAAATATGCTTCTATTTTGTAATGTAGTTCGGCAATCTTCGTTCATGTATAAAACACGAGTGACAGATATACTGTCAGTTGCGAGTGCAAAGGTGATAGCGTTTAAACAATATAAATACACATACATAAACTCACGCCTTTATTCCCAGAGTGGGGTAGGCAGAACTACAGAATTACCAACAATTCTAAAAATTTGTTAATAATTCTGCAACCACATTTTGCACTTTTTGTTTATTTTTAAGACCTGTCGCGTCTACTCCTATTAATCTTCCCGTCGACTGCCCGGCGCATCTCCTTCCAAACGAACGATTGTTCAGCCTCACGAGCCGTGATAAATGAACTACGTACCTATTCACCGTCACTCTGGTCAATTCTCTGGTTCGTAAGCGTTACTCATAAGTGTTATTTACGCCCAATAAGTTTGCCCGTGGCATTGACAGTGTTAAGGCGTTTATGTGACAAAATTAAATAAGAAAATTATGCAATTACACTAACACTAATAAAGACAGCCGGTGAAATGACTAGCATAGAGGCATTCCATCTTAGTCCTCAGGGCTGGCAACGCATTTGCAGTCTTAAGATTGCATTGCAGTCTTGTGAATGCGAATGTCTATGGGTCACAGTTTCCACTTACCATCAGGTGGCCTGTGTGCTTGTTTGTCTTCTCTGTGCCATAAAAAAAAAACACTAGTAACATATTTTTTGTATGAAATATTGGGTAACCCTGTGTGTCTAGTTAAATAAGAGTTAGTAAACTGAGTTTTAAATTGCCGTTAAAAGTTACTACTTAGTCACTGTATAGGTACGTGATGCAGATCAAGTGAAATTGCAATGTTATCTCTTGAACTTTGTGAGTAGACGATGTTAGCAAATAAAGCTCTGAATATTTACTACCATTGACTATTCATATCTATTGGAACAAAGCCTACTGCATATCGCTTGTCTTCCTTAAAGTTTTTTGAGCAATATTTTTTAACGAACATTAGCAGTCTTACTCTTATTTAATGTAATAGAGTGAGACTTACGTACTACCAGGTTGACAAAAATAGAGTAATATAGCCATTGTTGCCGGCTATAATTTAGTGCAATTTCTGTCTTTTCATTTCTTTATAAAGGACAAAATATTGCTACAACCGCAGCAAGTCCATTTGTAATTTAACTTACATCTATTTATGTACCATCTTGTTAGTCTCATATGAAATGTACTAACACAACTTTCTTTTAATGCAGAAAACCAAGATAAATTGAGTATGGAGTGATGCTACGTGGACAGTTCTCCCAGCTGTCGCTGTCTGTAGATAACAAAGAAAGGCAACATGAAAGGTACAAAAATCCGGCGCACTGATTGACGCTGCGACACAAAAACGTCAAAATACTAACGTACTGCCAAGGTTTACGTCGTTTTTTTTGGCATCGAGTAGACAAACGAGCACACAGGCCACCTGATGGAAGTGGAAACTGTGACCCATAGACATTACGCAATCACCAGACTGCAATGCAATCCTAAGACTGCAAATGCGTTGCCAACCCTGAGGCTAAGATGGAATGCCTCTATGCTAGTCATTTCACCGGCTGTCTTATCCCCAAACCGGAACACAATCATGCGAACACTGCTGTTTGGCGGTAGGTTAATGGATAAGATGGTGGTGTACGTCGTTGCCTTAGTACGACTGTTGCATATCGTAAATTATTATTATGGGAGTCCCGGACCTTTGGAAGGCGTATATGGAGCCGAAGGCAACACGCAGAGGCCCTTTAGTTTTAAGTTTAATTTAGTAAAGTGATGGGAAACCAAACGGTGATTGTTCCTGAGTTCAAACTATACTGGGTGTAATCTAAGGCGTGCATCAAAGTGATCACCTCTGTACTTCATCCACGAATATGAACCACTTTCACGAAAAAATCATCAGCTGTTTCATAGAAAAGTTCAATACGTCGACCAAAATGTATGAAGCAGCTGATTATTTTTCGTGATTTTAGGGTAGGTTCTATAGTGAAAGTTGTTCATATTAGTGGGTAGAATACAGAGGTGATCATTCGATTCACGACTTAAATTTCACCCTGTAGATGTATGCTCCCTCGGACAACCACCAGTTAGTGTAAGACTATTTAAGAAAGGTGGGAACATTAATAATAGGCTCTATGAATGAATTAAATACATACATATAAGCTTTAAATCACGCCTGTTTCCCAGAGGGTTAGGCAGAGACCACTTTTTTCCACTTGCTACGATCCTGACAAATCTCTTTCGCTTCTTCCACATTCATACATCGACAATAATTACTTTTAACAGCCTTATGCCAATATCGGTAAACTAAATCTAAATAAGGCACTAGATTTAGTTTATTACATAGGTCATTTGTACAGTTTTAGGTTATTGGGCCAATCGTGTAATCGTGTAGATTTTAGTTTCAACAAAATTAAATATAAGATGACAAATAATTAAATATAATTTAAAGTTTTGACTTCTAGGGGGTGGAATAATAAAAAACAACACAACCGCTAGCTCAAATGTTTCTTGAACTATTATAATGTCATAGTCGGCAACACTGCAATGCCGATTTCAAAAGCCGGCTCCGCGGGGTGAGCGGCCCCGCAAGGCCGATGATGCAGATGTCTCGTCGGCTGATGTGTTAATGCATACAAATTTTACGTATACTATATTACAGAGAGGTTACAGAGCTTCGTGGGACCAAGGCTACGCTTTGTTGAAAGAGGAAGGCTTTGCTTGAGCAAACTGGTGGAAAATACTTTTTTGTGGTTTTGTTTCTGTGGTTCATTTTGTAATGTTAATTTGATTTCAATATTTAACCCTTAAATTGGCAAAAATACAAAAAACGTGAATTCAAACCCTATTTGATTTAAAATCAGCATAAAAAAAATAGTAACCAAAAAATAAAAAAGTGACCTTTATAGTAGGGGCGACCAAAAGTTCATAATTAGTGAAATATATTTTAAATACAAATGTTTCTGTAAATAGAAGGACCAAGCTTGTGCATGAGGTGCAGGCAGCGAGGTCCCATTTATAAATAGTTACCATAAGTAAACTAATAGTATGTGTAGTTATTCATGTGTTGAAATCTTGTATATACGTGAAACTAAAACTAAACATCTACAAGCCAATTAAAAAAATATAACCATTATAACCAACACTGGTTTGAAACGATATCCGATTTTTTTCTTCCATCCCATTGTCGGATGTAATTCCTAAAATAATAAGAGGATGCGCCGGCGACGCGTGCCGCGCCGGATTTTATTCCATTTTCGAAAAGGGGTTCGAATTTAAATTTAGAACGGCGTATGCGCAACGGAAATCGCTAGCGGGTGAATCACACGCGTCATTCTAGAATGTTCTGCAGGAGGATAAGTTTGAGATGAAGGTTAATATTAGGGGGCAATCTCACATAAATTGTATAGCCCCCTATTTCACCATTCCGATGATGACAGGTGACAGGTGACAATTCAGTGTATATGGCGCAGCTGATATGAATCCGACTGATGTAAAAGCTTGTTAAATTTGCTATGTATAAGTATCGAATTGTCACTTGTCACCTACCATTGTCAAGATGGTGAAATAGGGGGTTGGTCCCAAACTAAGCTCTAGGTTTGTACTAGACAACAAAACCCAAACAAAGTGTTTTTACCAACTAGGTTAACTGCCTCGTCAATATTCAAGCGTTCTCAAGTCTCAAGTACAATTCTTGGTGAACTCTTCTATAAGATCTGAAATCTGAAGCAATTTGACTCATTTAGCTAATTAAGACTTGACAGTAATGGCGGCCGACGTCAAAACAATACCGTAGCAGGTCAAATACGATATGGTTTTTACCGCCGTGAATAGAGGCCACCTGATGGCAAGTGGGATCTGGGTAGTGATTCTGTAAACAACGCCGGTCGTGCGGACTGTCGAGTGATATCCAAGCGGCGAGTTTAAGTAGTTTAGTAGAGCGAACAAAACACATTTAGCGCGTGCATTTTAAATTGAAGCAGCCTTATACGTTCGACCCATCGTGCTGCTAAATTGAAAATGCACGCGCTACAATGTGTTTTGTTCGCACTGACGGGACTACTTAATCTCGCCGCTTGGATATCACTCGACAGTCCGCACGACCGGCGTTGTTTACAGAATCACTACCCTGAAACACATAGACATTTGCACTCTCAAGACTGCAATAGTAATGTCACCGGCTGTCCTATCCCCACACCGAAACAACTTACATGACACACTAGATGCCAAAACCACACAAAAACATAAAGTAAATTGGACAGAAGTAATTTTAAGTAGTTAAGTGTAACGATCATTGGTAGGTCATGCAGGTGTATCAATGTAAACCTAACAAGTTTTAGCTGAATGTATAAATTACGCATTGACCTTGCTTTCGACTCTATTTTTTTTTCAACCTTAACTATAGCGTTCAAATGACTTTGCCTGTTTTTCAATAATGATGACACATCATGATTTCATGATAGCTGGGCCATTCTACTTTTCGTTGTAAGTACATAACTTTTAGCCACGCTCTCACTAAACTATTTTTATTTCAACAAACGGTAAAGTGCTGCTTTATCTAACTTAAAACTAGAAAAGGGACGTCAATAAGCTTATATATAGAATTAACCTAATTCATAAAAAGTTATTTGTAATAACTATAAAGTGAGTAACGCAGTGGACGTTGATGTCCCCGCCTTTTCTATGGAAAATGTGCAATTTACCACTGAGTTACCGAGATTCTTCAGCGATAATTGAGTAATTTAGGATATTTTTTTTTGAAAACCGTTAAGCGTAAACATTCTAAGTTCACGTTATTTGTTTATTCGCGGATTCATCATTTGGTATACTTTTTATCGGACGATAGCAAAAATGTACACTGAAAAGTAGAATGACCCAGCTGATCTTGAGGTTTTATTATTTAAGTATAAAGCCAGCCGACAGTTCGATTCCCTTCAGAATTCTAAAGGCACCTACAATATATTGTATTTACAGTCAAAGTCCAGTTTCTTACATATTAACCTAGTCTCAAAACAAGTCTTAGATATTGTTTTAGCAATTTGATACTGAACGATACACATTATAATTATATAGTAGAATAACAACATAAACTTAGATAACATCCAATAATCAGAAAAAAAATACCATGCTCAATATCAGCTATATAATGTCTTAAAGTAACAATAGACAGCAATAAACAGATGGTTCTTCTAATACATACATACATACATTAAATCACGCCTGTTTCCCAGAGGGGTAGTAAAATTCGTCCGACCCCGTTTTTAAGAGACTCACACCCCAGTTCTTCACGGTCAAAACTTGCGGGAATAACTAAGTTTTGAATAAATAAAACAAAACTAAAACATTGTCACTTTATCCAAATAGTGTAATTATTTAATGTAGCGATCTGCACCATCGGCATTGATAACATCAAAGGAAAGTGCATCAAAAAACCCATTAATTTCACAAATTAATTGGGCAATAAAACCGTCTGGTTAATATTAATCCTTTCATATCGCATAAATCGAGATAAAAATTACGAGTGCAAAGATCTGAAGTCCTTGAATGTCGCCCTTGCTGTGAACCCGTTGATCAATATCTTTTGGGTCGATAGCGTGTTGCGTAGTTCCAAAATGGTGTCTAATGACTCGTTCGGACTTTGTTATGACATGACACATCGTGTTTACGTGTGCGGACAATCTGCGTCTCTATTGTAATGGGTAAAACCATATGGCTTTCGACGTGTAATCGTACTGTTAACGTGACGATAGCTCGTATTTACTTGACGTAATGGCGGCTAAAAACAATACAAGAGCACGTGAAAAGCAATATAGTTACGAGAACATAGATCGGTTACCCTAACTGAATAATTCCACGTAGAAAACTGTCCATTCGTATTTTTCCCTATTTTACTTTCTCCCCAATTGCATATTTTGCATTTTGGATTTCGCCACTTGCATGTTCCCTCCCTCACCCTCAACCAAATTGCGGAGAACATTGATTTCTTTTTATGTTGTCTGAATGAATTCACAAAGGCTGCATTGTTTACATTATGTTATAGGATAGAGATTAGTTGATTCTGTACCAAAAAGTAGTTACCCTATTGTCTTAGGGTACCTAAGCCCTGTAAAAATAGTTGTAAGTGTTGGAAATAAATAAATAAAATAAAAATAAATAAATGTTTCCTCAATTCAACATGAATTTCACTGAGTCGACGGAGCTCCGCTCTACTATTTCTGGGTGCTATGACCCTTCAGGCCTTCTGCAAATCTAACATAACCTAGCTATTTAGATCTGTGTCGACTTAATTACAATGGGAAATTTATCGAGTGGGGAAAATTTGCTAAAAATTCAAAATGGGAAACAATTCGATCGAACAAATTAGTTTGATGAGCCGATCTAACGATCCAGAATCATTTCAAAATATCCTTAGGTAAGATGGTTATGGCTTTATGAAACCCAGAAACTTCAATTACGTTACATACATATTTTTAGACTATATTAACAGCTCTACTCAAAACATTGTAATAAGCAGCCATAATACCCATACCCTAAAAGGGTAAACATTGTGTAACAAGCATTGAATGATTAAGCAAATGTTACGAGATATTGTCTTCGTAGACTATTCGCTGGCCCGTTTCCAATAACGCAGTAATTACTGGATCTATTTCAATGTCACTCTCATTGCGCTTAAAAAGTTATATTTGGCAACAATCTTTTGTTATTTTAAAAAGCAAAGTGTTTTCGTTTTTATTACTGCGTAATAAGGGAAAATGCCAAGACCGATTTGCAGCTAGAAGAAATGGTGCGAATCATTTCATTAACATATCGCACTGCTAGATCAAAACAGTAGTAACTCAAAATACAACTGTATTCTAAAATCAACTTTAATAGAACTTCTATGAGCTTGAAACAAAACTAGCCAGGATTTTGAGTTGATACTGTTTTTATCTAGCAGTGTGTATAATTTTATAGCCTATTTCGGACCCTATTCCCAATTGAAATAAAAAATACTTTGGCAATTTGGACAGACAAAATGGAATCAATCGGTAGATGCAGACCGCATTGGATCGTTCTCGCTGGAAATCAAAGAGGCCTATGTTTAACAGTGGACGACTGCGGGCTGAAATGGTGATGATGATGATGATGATATCGACGACGACGACGACGACAGCGACGATGACGACGACCGACGATGACGATGACAATGATGACGATGATGATGATGATGATGATGATGATGATGATGATGATGGTGATGATGATGATAATGATGATGACGACGACGACGACGACAACGACGACGACGACGACGATGACGATAACGATGATTACGATGATGACGATGATGACAATGATGATGATGATCTTATGTAAATTTTTAAATCTACGTTTTTGGACGAAGTAGAAGTCATAACCCAGATAAGCCTCAAGTATAAAGTAATATAAGCATATTTTGAGCTAATGACCTAAAAACACGAACGACGAATACATCTCATGATACAAGGTGTCTTTGTTCTCGATATGATTATGTAAAATGACACAAACGTTATCAGGCCCGTTTTTATCGCAAAAGTGGGGCAGCATGTTAAGGATGCCTCTGTTTGTCTCTATCGGCTCTATTTAAGTGTAATGTTTTACTTTTATTGTTGACAATGAATGAGTGTTACATTGAGTTGTAATACTGGTCTTACATTGAGATCAAAGTATTTTTGTTTGCGTTTACGAGTATTCTTGGTAATTCTGGCAATTTTAACTTTATAAATAAATATTAGGTTGTACAGACAACCAATTTGATTCCTAGGGCACTGTGGACTATGTTAAAATGACATTATCAACCAAAACATTGAGACATCCTATGATTTGGTTTTCAATTTTCTCAAAATATTTTTCAATCGTGATTATTGTTGTTTTAGGCTACGTTTCCAACAAACGAATCCCTCGCAACTCATCCTCGCATATCTCTGGTCAGCATTAGAATGGTTTGTGGCGCCATCTTACATCTTACTTACGGGTGTGGATGTTTGATTACTCGTAGAACCGATGTTGGGAAGGGTTCTAGAGTGGCGTTCGCGAACCGGGAGACGAAGAGTCTGCAGGCCTTCCACAAGGTGAACCGTCGATCTGATAAAGGTCGCGGGAAACCGCTGGATGACAGGAGCAGAGGACCGATCGGTGTGGAACATCTTTGTCCAGCAGTGGACGTCTTGCGGCTGATGACGATGATGAAGCAACGGATTGACTTTATAGATATTTTTTAGTAAAGAATAAATATAAAGGGCAAGAGGCGGCATATAAAAAGGAATGATTTTACTTCGGACAGTTAGACAATTTTCCATTTAATTGGGATTAGCACAGACAGTATAAAATTACGAACAAAAACTAGTCCGATAATTACGATGAGGAGTATGTTGGTTTGTTTTGCTCTTTGGGCTAGTTAGAGCCTAATAGATCAATTAGATAATAGACCAGATTGAATAAATTGGTTACGGTTGCTTGAAATGCGGTAAACATCAGTATTTTACAAAAAAACTTGTGCTACGCTACATCTAGATTATGTATTGCAATTAATGGTACATCTGTTTTAGGTTAGTTTTATTTTATTTTGGTAGGTAATTGATAAAGTCGGCTCATGAATAAATAGCCAAATATCTAATTGGCAAGTGTTTGATTTAAGAATTTGAATGTTTCATTTTGTAACTATTAATTGCCATTTTAATTTCTTTTGTTATTATGTTTAAAAAAAAAATACATTTAATGTATGTTTTAATTTGTACGTCTGCAGAAAGTTTACAGTGGGACATATTTATATCTTGATCACCTATTCTTTAAGTTACCTGTAAACACAAATAAAGAGATTTGCTTTGATTAAATTCACCCCTTTTAGGGGTGGTTTTTCCTAAATCGCTAAAGAAAACCAAGTGTGCAGCTATGTATAAGGCCGTCTGTACCGCAGCAGAGGGCCCAGACAAGATGCACTACGCTAGCTAGCGATTCTCTTCGTTTAGTTTCTAAACCAATCGCGTCACTGGTAGATGATGTGATACGAAAAGTCACGTGATGTGCCAGTGACGCGATTGGTTTAAAAACAAAACGAAGAGAAACGAAAGTTAGCGTAATGCATCTTGTTTGGGCCCTCAGGTTACGATTGATTCATGGTTGTTTTTAACATGTCTATTGTTATTTTACTGCTAAGAAAATTAAATTCTGTCATTTGTGACAACAATTTTGTGTACAAGTCTTAGAATTACAATAAATGTATGCCTACGTATGTATGTGTGCTGTATGTGTGTGTGTGTACGCCTTCTATATATATTTTTGCATCTCATTATAATTATGATAATATATGAAAGCCTACGTGTGGGTAAATGTTTGGTTAAAGGGATAAGTTTACATACATACATACATGAGTTGAGTTTCTTGCGGCGTTTCTTCTCAGCAGAGGTCTCTTGCGAAGCGCTGATAGATTTTTGACGTGTAAAAGTGCCCGTGCGGCCTACTTACTGAATAAACATCTTTTATCTTTTTTTATAATGTATCTTTAAGCTTTTTTTAAATTTGAGGTGTTTAACGGAACGCATATATAACATTATACTACTGTGTATATTACTAAATGTTACACAAAAAGCGCCTTTGACAGATTACATTACGTAGATTATCTATGTCACTGACATGAAAAAAATAAAAATCAAGCCCGTCACAAGACAGCGTCCTGGTCAAACATCGCTCAGTCTCAGGACATCGCCAGATGCAGCAAAGGTTACAGGTACAATGCGTACCAACAGTGCATTGGACATCACAACAGCCATACCTACAGGGCATTGGACAGAGAAACAACAAGGGCACCGCAATGATTGCAGACGCATTCATGGAGCGACGAACTTAGATTGTTGCTTCAAGGTGTTGTTTTTACGTTTAGGACGGATTGAGTGGTGATTTACCAAATAATGGTGACATTGTCAAAGTACTTTAGTGTTTTTGTGTTGAGTACTTTAGTGTTTTGTATTGTATTGTTGTATTGTACTTTAGCCAGTATTACTTGATCTGTGGATAGGCAAGCAACGACGTGTAGATTCGTCGACTATGCTGGTTGTTATTAGTGTTTTTGGAAACAGGGTTTTTTTTTCAAGTAATGAAGTAGCGGTTTTTGAGCAGAGGCTTTAATTCATGTTTTATTATTTCACTTTCTTTATTTTTTAGGTTAGATAACCTAACATTACTGTTCAAAAGATACATGTATTTAAAGTTAGTAGAGTAGGCATATAAGGCAGGGTCCCCTCGGGCTACCCGGGTACGGAACCATAAAAACTAGTTTATTCTACCACACGAGTTTATTCTTGGAGTAACAAAAAAGGTATAAAAAAAAAACTGGAAACGAACGAGGTGCAAACATTGAGGAAAAGACGTTTCAAAAACACCATCTATGAAACAAGTTACTTTCAAAGTTATTTATTACCTACTTCTCAAAATGGTTTATTGTTAATAAAAAAACGGAATATGACGATTACGAAACCACCGAGCACGACTAAGGGCCCGGTTTATACAGTACCTACTGAAAGCGAAACTCCTCGGGTTTCATGTGAGCCTGGTACCCAGTGGTGCAATTAATTCCAGTAAACTGTAAATCCTGCATTGTTTCTTTCAAATAACTGGGGGGTTAGCATGTCATGGCTAAGCAACTTACGGTGAGAAAAAGAGACTGAGCCATGTCTATAATTGACTAACTGCTATAACCGTAGAAAATTAGCTTTTTCAACCTAAGCTCCTATACCAGTTATTTCTAAACCCTGTGCGGATATTAAAGAGCTCAAGACTGGGTAATTTGGGGCCTCTTTTGGTATTACAAGAGCTAAATATCTACTGACACAGCCTTAGTACAACAAACTTAATCAGCTTTATGTTGTATAAAACCAATAATCCGACTCTTATGCAGTTAATGTCCTTTACACTCATCCTAGACGGAATTGCTTAGCCATGTCATGGTAACCCAAGTGATCGTAATCATACATAAATATCGAGACCAATTCGGATTAGTGTTCTCAAATTTTCTCTAATAACTTTAAATACCTGTAAACCTAAACATATAAACATCAATCTCTATTCTTATTAGGCTACATTAATTTGAGTTAATCGTTTATTTTAGGTTGACATCAAAAGCAAATCAAAAGCATCCGAAACCGACGTACGTGCATGAAGAAATTGATGAATGTAGAGGAAGCGAAAATTGTGAGTTTAGATCGGTGCACCTGTCGTTCCATAATCTCTGCCTACCCCACTGGGAGACAGGCGTGAAGGTATGTATGTATGTTTTAGGTTGACAGATATTAAAAATAGAAAGCACGGTCTCTATAGTGTAGTAACTTAATGCAGTAGGTATGCATTTGGTTTTCAACGCTGAAAAACGTCTATATTTGTCCAATAATGTCACGGCAAGTTTTTCTACTTAATTAAAGTCAAGTTCATTCATTGTAGGTAAGATAGGGCTTAGATTGAAGGCTTCACAAACAAGGACTTATTATTGTATTGCGGAATGAGTACATTTGCCTTCAAGTAAGATTGCAAAAGGATTAGGTCAGTCTATATGCTAAGACTGCAAAGTTATATAGCCTTCAGCGTCCCGGTGATATCACGATAGGTACTAATAAGTTATTTACTTAGTAAGTTGACAAAGAATATAAAAGTTATGTTACATTTAAATAAGAAATTAATTAAGACCTTATTGGCCTTACTCAAAATCTATAGCCTAGTCTACCTGAGACAAAATAACACGAAGGCTTATATTAATTAATATCAGGGGACAATCTCTCCTCATGCTGAATTTAGCAATCCACCGACAATAAGACTCACTTCTCGCCACCCTCCCTGCATCTCATCCCGGAGTCTCTCCCATTTCGATATTCATACTTACTGGGAAAATGAATGGAGCGTAGAAGCAAATGGAATCTTTGCCCAAGTCGCAGACCCAACAGCCAAACCTAAGGGCTTCAATCTACCTCGAAAGCTCTGGTGTAAGTTAAACAGGCTTAGGTCAGGACATGGTCGTTGTAACTTCTTTCGGCACAAATGGGGTTGGCGTGATTCGGACCTATGTGATTGTGGCGAAGAGGCCCAAACCATGGACCATATAATGCAGCGATGCCCAATACATTCATATCAGGGACCCATAGAAGACATCTACAACCTTACTCAAGACGCAGCTAATTGGCTGAGAACGCTGAATGTTGACTTATAATCTTTAATGTAATCGCCTATTCTACAGATCGCCATACGATTAAATAAATAGGGGACAATCTCACACAAATTGACCTAGCCCCAAACCAAGCTCTAGGCCTGTACTTTGGGTACTAGGCAACGATAAACTTCCTTATATATATAAATACTTACTTAAATACATAGAAAACAAATCACTTTTCCGTACCGGGGATCGAGCCCGGCACCGCTAGCTTCGTAGGCAGGGTCACTACCGACTAGGCTACGGTCTCGTCAAATTAACAATATTAACACAGTATAAACAGTAGTTCGTCTTCAAACAAGGGTATACTCGTATAGCGCGGTTTGCATGTGTGTGTGCTTTGAATGTATACGACGCAAGCCAACACAAGTCAACTCAACAGGACGCACCAAGCCGGTTTGGTCAGGAACTCCAAAAGGACCGACGATAAGATACTTTACTATGTCATTAACACTACGATATAGTAGTACATTCTTAAGCATTATTTTTTGTTTACATTTGCTCTTGGCTTTGGGGTGTGAGACCTAAAAATGGCTTATGTTATCATTGGAATTCAATTAATAGTTTTATTTTAATTCAGAAACTTATCAACTTTGTCAAGAGACTTTGTTAACCACGATGCAAAAATAGGGGTGTTATTTGTTCAACGACTTTGTCTGTGTCATCGTAGCTTCTAAAGGGATGAACCTATTCCTAAGCTAGTTTTACTAGAATGATTCTAAGATTTTGAAAATCTGTTGGGTCGCTTATGAATTATTAGTAGGGTTAGCATTTTGGTGGCATATCGTGGTTCTAGAATCCATGGAGTCGCTATTTCATAATTATTATAATACATGACATTTAGATTTTGATCTTCAGTAGGTATTTTCAAAATAGTAGTATTTCAAAATAAACTAAATACATTTTTATTTCGGGTAATAATTGCTTTCACAGCATAGATACCTATCCTCTTTACAAAAAATCATTTAATTTGGTTTAGTGGTTTAGTGAATAAATGAATTTTGAAATACTGAAGATCAAAATCAAAGTGGTATGTATTATAATAAATAGGAAATAGTGACTCCATAGATTCTAGAACCAGGATTTGCCACCAAAAGTCTTTAAAAGTAGGGAACGCAATTACATCGGGAGTTTTAATCTCATAGTAAATTAAACTTTTATGTTATTTTTTCGTCTACTTGGTGTCTTTATCACGTAGTTTACACCAAAATAAGACTAAAACGTGATGGAGCGATTTAAAGACGTGTTTTTGAGACGGCACAGGCGTGTCAAAAACAAGAATACGTTCACTTTTGAAATGGCAAATGTCTTTGACCGCGCGATGCAATACTGGTTTAAAATGGGGTTTTAAATAAGATGCACTCATTCTGAAATATAGTTTTGTTTTCAATGAAGTTACAAAAACATGACTATTTTAGTTTTTATTTTTCGACTTCAAAATTATTATGCCTAAACCATAGTGTATGAAAAAGCCCAATTTGTGGTTAAATAGACGCTTTAGGCTGGTGATGATGATGACGTATATTATGGTCTGACGTATTTAAAACTGGAGTATAAATTACACATTCAATGTTAAGGAATTATTTCAAAATGAACCGACTTTGGCACCTTTGGTCCAGTCGACATCTTTGATTTTTTACTGTACCTACAAGTAAAGGAATTAACAATGTAGATCAAAAAAAATTAACCTCTTGCAAAACAAAGGTCTTTTTAAGTTCCTACAGACAGGAGCAACAAAAATAATTATGTCATTTTGTACTACAAAATTATTGTTTTAATTGCTGAAATTAAGAGACAGGCTAAATTCGATAGCAAGTAACGTTTCGTTACACTATACTCATGGAAAAATATTTACAATCATAACATTTTGAAAAATATCAAAATTAGGAAGCTTTGAGGCCGAGGGTGGTAGATTAGGTAGATCAGGTAGATCTACCAAAAAGTTGGTAGATGTGACAACACTGAGCGCAGGACCGGTCCTTATGATGAACCTTGGGGGTAGCACAATATCTAGCAGTGGACGTCTTTTCGCTGAAGATGATGATGAATCATTATTGATTATTATTGGTTAAGATGATTTTTATGGGCCACTTCGCCCATTGCTGATATTTTGAGGCAGCCCTTTGTGTAGCTCACCGCAAAGGCCCGTTGCGTCCAGGAATTTCCAGACGCTTCGAATTTCCAGATGAATCATTATCCAATAGTTGCTGCGCACGTAACACCGAAAACAGATTTCTTGTGTTGCCTTTCATGCGCAATATAGTTCTGAATCAGCAGATAAAAATCTTATCGATTGAAAATAATGTTGTTATGTCTGACGAATTGCGTCTTTCAGCACAATGTGTATCACATATCATCCTTGTTCACAATACAGATATGAATTGCCTGGGGTTACGAGTACACAACCTTGTATCTAAAAGTCATCAAATCTTTTTGATGCAGACAATACTTTTCATTTTGATTTTGGAACTTTTTTTTTATAGCATAGAGAAGACAAACGAGCACACAGGCCACCTGATGGTAAGTGGCAACTGTGATCCATACACATTCGCATTCACAAGACTGCAATGCAATCCTAAGACTGCAAATGCGTTGCCAACCCTGAGGACTAAGATGGAATGCCTCTATGCTAGTCATTTCACCGGCTGTCTTATCCCTAAACCGGAACACAACAATGCGAACACTGCTGTTTGGCGGTATGTTAATGGATAAGATGGTGGTAGCGATCCGGACGGACCCTGCATAAGGTCCTACCACCCGCAAAACCGCGAACTATTGTGTTTAGCATTACTTTAACTTTTGTCTCATGTTACTTCTTACTTTAATGTCGTTGTACACTGCTACTCATTTTAAGTTTATGTTATGTTTGTTTCAGACTTTTTATTATGTTCCCACACGACAGAATTCGGTGTCGCCTAGGCGCAGATGGCGAGATCAGCTTGACGCTTTCAGAAGGGCCTGGCAGGAGGCTGCACAAGACAGGGATGCGTGGAAGGACGAGAGGGAGGCCTTTGCCCAGAAGTGGGACACTTTAGGTTTTAAATAAATAATATAATATATGTACGTATGTACCTATTTCAACGTCAAAAATTGAATAATAGGGGCTAACGGAAAATATAACCCGAATAAAAGCTTATAGAGACTAGTTAAAGAGACAAAGCAAAGTAACACAGTTCTTTTGGGGTTTTTGTATTGACATCGTTGTAAAGTTCAAAAATGGAAAATTGTAACACAGTTGTATGCTATGGTACATGTTTTATTTAGACTTTTACTAATATGAGAAGGGTCAAATCTTGCAAGAAAGATTCTATTGGTATTTGTACTGCTTGTAAGTGGTAATTTTAGTACCAGATTTTATTATTGCCCTATTAAGGGATAGGATTTACTTAGATAATCAGGTAAGAGGCATAGGTACCCTGTAGAGGTTATTTAGAGCTACGAGGCTTTTGATAGATGGATAACGGAATCTTTGTGTATTTTCGAAGAAAAACAAGTACACAATAAAATAGGAATTACAAAACATGTCCATTAAAGAACGATAACGTAACGAGCGACTCCTGCGCAGGTCAGTGTATCGGTAAATCATCGTTGTTGTTGAGTTATTGTTATTAGGTGTGATTGCGCCTTAAAACGTTATCTGGTTGTTGTTATGAAAATAATCATTTTATGTTTGTTTTAAAATATCTGTGACGTTTTAAATTGATTTTAATGTACATCGTTTTGAATGTTCGTATTCTTACCATCCCTTTCCTTAGATCTTAATTTATAATTATTTGTAATATCTCCTAAAGTATGACTTAAGTTGAGTAGCAGGAGATTGGGTCCCCTGTTTTTTTTTTAGGTAATAATAATTTGACACTGGTTTTCAGAAGGTTCACGAGCGTTAATTTGGGACCCATTTCAAGAAAAATATGCTTGAAGTTGTCAATGTCATTAGAGATGTCAAGTCATTTGTAACTTTTAGGAAACTCAACCAAATTAAATCTCATGACTGTAAAGTGCTATTATAGGATATTAAACGCTGCGTGTTGATTTTTAAAAACCAGAGGCTAAGTGTGCAAAATGTGGTTACAGAATTATCAACAAGTTTTTAGAGTTGTTGGAAATTCTGTAGCTCTGCCTACCCCACTCTGGGAATAAAGGTGTGAGTTTATGTATGTATGTATGTAGAGGCTTAAACGTTTATTTCAACTTAGGGTCGGTTGTGATGTTGCGTCGCATACGACTTTGTTTTTTACCGCTCGTTTGTCGCTTCGAGGACTCGCATCGTCGCTTCTCAAAAATCGACGCACCGGCCACTTTTGCAATTGCCTCATTCGACATTTGGTTGTAACATCTTTGTTTCCTTGCTCCAGTTTTTTTCTTTCGTAACGTAGATTACGGCGAGGGATTGCAAACAGTTTTTATCTGTTTGCGGACATTAATAGGCACGATAAAAATAAATGTTCTTATCTATGCATTTATGTGTCACATGTTTACGTTAATTATTAATAATGTATTGTATTTTTTAGTGCTGGATGAGTTTTTTTTACCAGTTATCTTTTAAATACCTGTACCTACAAGAATGTTTTTAAATGTAGGTTAAAGACAGTAAAATTAATGACAGTTTAATAACTTGATTATGGCTCAGCAGCTCAAAAAAGCAGCTTTTGCTGTAGAAAGACAGTGGGCAAATTTTTATTTTGCTGCACGCGAAAGACAGTGAGTAAAATTCAATTTTATTGCGAGCGGTACATAGTAAGTAAAATTTGACTTTGCTACGAGTGTAAGACAAAGTAACATTTAATTAAAAAAATGCCGAGAACTGTGATGGGTATATAAATTTTTACCATGTTGTACCTTTCCACCTTTAGGTATAACGTTTTCGTTGCTGAGATAAAAAGTTTGTGCAACACGACGACCACTAAAGTTATTTGCAACTCGTGTCTTTGAATCACTCGCTGCGCTCAGGATTCCGACCTAGAATCACTTGATCATTGTTAATCATATGATCCTTTGATTATTCTGGATTCAAAATCAACACTTGCATCAAAAACAAACTTTGCTTTCTTGTTGCACAAATAACTATGGTGCGTTATTGGTATAAGGTCTCGAAGGAACAAGAGTAGAGGGAAAAGAAATACAATAAAAAACACAACATCAATTCCATTAAAATACAGATGTGTCTTGCTTTCTCAATAAACTTCATTCATTGAACATGACTGACTGACTGAGAAAGCAATACTTACAAATACATAAAATTACAAACACAATTACAGACAAGGACAAAGCATGGCATAAACTATTCCAAGCTTATTCCACGTTTATAAGTACGGGGGTAAATGTTTTAGACTGTGATAATAATAATGTAGTCCTTGCCCAGTCAAGTATACAGGGTGACACCTAAGACGTAATACAACATTTTATTTTCTAGATCTACTCATCAGTACGATCAACTTTTACTATGGGACTAATATCGAAATCGGTAGATTTTTTTTTAATCTCCCATACTAAAAGCAATCAGCTGGTTTCACAATTTGTATGGAGACGTCGATTTTGTGTTTACGTTTTCGAAGTTGGTCCCATATTAATAGTTGATTGTAATCATGAGTAGATTCGGGAAATGACATTTTGTATTACGTCTTAAGTGTCACCTAGTATAGATATATGGATGTACACAGTACAAATAATGAACAGACAATTGATAAACCACCAAATTTTATATTATTAATGTAAAGATACGTTTAGGTCTAAATATACAAGTTATTGCATATTGTGCTCCGATACTCCTGCTCTAAAACGCCATTTTTATTTACGCGTCAACATCTACGCAGTAGAATTTGGCACAGGTTTTAATACTACCTTAATACGTTGAGCGCCGGGTCCTCCAGTTTTCATACAAAATTAACCCACTTTGGCGCTGTTGGTGTTTAATAGAATTCATGTTCAAAGCCAGTGACGCTGCTGGCCCGTTTAAAATTCCGTACGTTCGATAGTCAGTGGCACCGAATGTCATACTAAAGTAGAAGTTTCGAAGAATCGAAGTTCAGCAGTCGCTTTATTGCGCCGGCGCACGTCTCGCGTCGCCTGTCAATTAAAAGTGTTTTAATACGTTGAATTTAGTGTAAATAGTTGCCATTTTTATTTATTTCAATGCAATTCTCTTGCAACATGATAAATGTAGTCATATAATGAATTTCTGCTTAGATCAAAATTGTCTGCAAGCATTTGATTGATTACGTCATGTCAGTTTCAAGAGAACCATGGAGTTGACTGTACTTATATTAACCATGGAGCGGAATATAAAAATAGTATTAGTGAAAAATTTACTTTTTTATGAACAAAAGCAAAAAAAAAAAAAAAACCTACTGGTTGTTTTAAATTTTGAAGTACATAGTTTTTTTTTCATTTATTTATGAATACCAACAGATGATACATTACAACTTAATATGTATAACAGTTTACTTAAGTATAACAGCACTAGAAGCCCCTTTTAACCGGTTTAGAATATATTTGAGTTCAAAATCTTTATTATTACCTCTTCTCTCTTGATTGCCAAAGTGATGATATCAATTATGTATTAATATTGCGTGATTACCGAGTAATTAATAATTCAAACTTCTGATAATTACTTTTTTATATCTTTTGATTCTAAAATGTGTTTTATGCTAAGTGTCTCGTCCCACGTATTATCAAGGACCTCCACCATAGAACCTTGTCATAATGACAGCGTCAAGTGACGAGATAGAAATTACATAGGAATTAATCGTTGGTTTTATGCGACAAATTTATATAGTGGTTCATTAATGAATGAATGTTCTCTTTTACATTTCCATGCCATAAAAATATACTCTAAAAAGTAATTTTAATATGTTCAAAACACAATCAATAAATCTGTATGATCTTTTTATTGTTATAAAGGTACTTGAACTCGAAATGAAAATCGATATTAATCGATAGTTATAAATTTTAAATGGTTACACTGCCTGGCATAAAAACGTTATGACTCCGGTTAAAGTTAACCGCGCGGTTACGGTACCGGACCTGCCTCAACGCAGGACGCGGTATTTCGCGCACGCGCAGCACCGACAGCAGCGATCTATAGATCATAGATCGTTTATCACTTTACGTGGATTTAATATGAAAACGTTATGTTGAATCTTTTTTAGTGTGTTGTGTGATTAAAATAAAGTAACGACATTACAATACAGTTTTTATTTATAAGTGTAATTGGAGTAGCTATTGAAACGTTATACAATAAATAATTAATTTACATGTTAATATATGTATTGAGTGGTTAAGTGTTACGCACAGTACAGTATAAAAATAATTTTTACTCAACACTCGACTATTATAAAATGTAAGATTTATAAATTACGTTAAAAATAACGTCTTTTCTTTCTCTTAACCACTTGCAAATTAATACTAATATTAATATTAATACAAAAAACTTAAAGAGAAAAATAAAAGGTTGTCATGTTTTAAAAAACACGTACAACTACCCTTAGTTAGTCGTGAACCTTTTAAAGTAACTTTACCAGCCTTCTCTACCGTCATTGTACCGTCAGCAGTTATTATTTAACAAACAAGCACATTCCGCGTTATCTGCTGACGCTACGTCGCATCCGCGCCATTGACTTTCTTGGTGCCATTAACCGAATAACCCATTGCACAAAGAACTGGCGCTTTTCAAGGTGAACCCACACATGTACAACAAACACGACACGTACACAACACATAGAAAGCGTACACGCAACACATCCACGCCCCGCCGTGTCGGTGCACGCAAGCATTCGATTCAAAATAAGAACTCGCCAACAACCCTTTACCGTTAGAAAAGATGAGACACTTTGAATATATACCTTGTTTCTTCACAACAGGGTCGTGTTACCTCGCTTTTGACGGCACGGTGATTGGTTGAGACGAAAAGGGTGCACCCAGACATAGGCACGCAGACGGTGCATACTTATGTAAGCTGCAGTCTGCACGCACACATGCTAAGTCATTGTATAGCTTTTTTTGCTTCAAATCTACGACTATCTTATAATAAACGTCATAGATTCGTAATTAGTATGTCACTTATTATATTTTGTATCGTGTAAAGTTTTGTCTTCGTTAAAAAAAGAATGCACAAAGGCGCTCCTTGAAATGTTGGTACATTGTCTGCACGCACACTTGCAAGCAGTTTCAGGAAATTTGTGTTAACACCTCATACACACACGCTCATGCATGTAGACACATCCTGTAAGGAAGGACAGTGGTTTGAGTGTGTGTTCGATTATAATAAAGCGATGTTATAATATCTGTACAATAATGTTGTTTTGATGTTTTGTAACTTGCAACAAATAAGTGTCAATGACTGTTCTTTATTTGAATGTGGTATAAAGTTTTAGAATTTGAGTCTTTTTAGCAAATTTAAAGAGCGATTTATGAAGATGACGTTGTTTTAGTTTTTAAATATATTTTCAAAAGCCAATTGAAATAAAATGTCACTGATTGTTAACAGATTAACTACTAGAGCCGTTTTTTTTATTACTATTTTCGATAATTTATGTTGATGATGTTATTGTCGTCTAAAATAATTTTGCATGATATGTTTTATTTAATAACATGTAACTGTTGGTTTATTGTTTATTTTTACGACACTTGACGATTAAACACAGTCTTAATTACTATCCCAAAATCCACAAAGGAGCAAGAAATAACGCTTAAAAAATTATCGCATTTTTGTCAAATCTTAACATAGCCAAAATTTACCTTAAATTACTGTTTTCTGTGTAACAGCGATGTCCTAGTCATGCTGGCTCCAGTCCAGAGGTACCCAGAAGACGTTATTATGGCGACCCTGAGTTCTGTGTAAGACGAAATATATGCGGAAAACATATTGAGGCTGCGAGTGGAAATTCCGGATTCCTTTGTGAATTACCAGGAAACTAAAACGGTGTTAGTTGGGATTCGGGAGCTCGAATGAAGCTATTGCTAGAACCAAAACGTCATAAACTGTGCGTTTGTGACGTTTATTTAAGTCTTGTCTTTGCTGTCGGATTAATTCAGGGTAATTTAAAAATAAACAAGAGTACATAGGTCACCTAATGGTAAGTCTGATCTGAGACTCATAAATATTTGTACGCTAGCCATTTCACTGGTTGTCTTATCCCCACACAGTGACAATATTTTTCCTTTGTAATTCGTTATTGGGGCTTTCAATTTAGATGTTTTTCAGATTTTTATTACTTGTAGTTTTAGCTTTTTTTTAAATTACGTTTACGAACAGTAAAGGTGATTTAAAAAAATGACGCATGGTGGAAATGGTTGTGCTTGAACTAAAGAAGACAAATCTTTTCTCTAGATGTTTTTATGAGTAAGTGAATCATCAAATAAATGACTATACATAATATAAAGATAGTCTTATCTCGCAACATAAAATATAGATACATACGAGGGCTGCTACTTAGGTAACCGGAATCCAGGATTCCAACATTTTTAAACGCTATATCTGACCTCCATGGTAAAATTTGAACTTTTTTTAATACTGGCCGCTATATATTTTTTTTCTTATGTACGCTAGTCTTTTGTTTCTGGCGGGTTTAAATTTTAATCTCGCTGCAAGAATGGAACTCACTCGTGAAAATATTCGTGCTATGATTTATTACGATTTTCGGCGTGGTTTAACGCAACAACAGTGCATAGATCAACTAACTTCGACTTTTGGTGATGAAGCTCCATCCAAAACTACTGTGTATCACTGGTTTAGTGAGTTCAATCGTGGACGTAGTATGCTCAGGGACGAAGTTAAGGATGGTCGCCCGAAATCGGTCGTTGTACCACAAAATATTGAAGCTGTGCGAAAACTTATAATGCATGACCGTCATGTTACGTATCGCGAGATAGAGGCGACTATAGGCATATGTATGACGAGCATTAATAAGATATTACATGAACACTTAGCTGTGAAAAAAATTTGTTCGCGTTGGATCCCGCACAACTTAACTAAGGATCAAAAAGAGGCTCGCGTCGAATGGTGCAAGGAAATGTTGAAAAAATATAACCGTGGTGACTCAAAAGCTGTTTATAATATCTACACAGGTGACGAATCCTGGATCTATGCGTATGATCCCGAAACTAAACAACAATCAACGGTGTGGGTGTTTCAAAATGAGCCGAACCCTACGAAAGTAACTCGTGCAAAAAGCACCTTGAAGCAAATGGGGGCCTGCTTTTTTGGTATTAATGGCCATGTGGCTACAGTGCCCCTAGAGAATCGTAAAACGGTTAATTCGGAGTGGTACACGACCATTTGTTTGCCGGAAGTATTTGAAAAAATACGGAAAAACAACCAGCGACGGAGAATCATTCTGCACCATGATAACGCCAGCTGTCATACATCACGTGAAACGACTCGATTTTTGGAAGGTCAAAATATAGAATTAACGGGTCATCCACCTTACAGCCCTGATTTGGCACCCAATGATTTCTATTTATTTCCAAATGTAAAGAATAAATTACGTGGTCAACGATTTTCGACCCGTGAAGATGCCGTCGACGCGTTCAGACAGCACGTTTTGGAGATACCTCAGTCAGAGTGGAAAAAGTGCTTTATAAATTGGTTTCAACGTATGCAAAAGTGCATCGATTATCACGGAGAATACTTCGAAAAACAATAAAACCATATTTAGCCATGTACGTTTGTTTATTTTTTCTATTCCGGTTACATAAGTAGCAGCCCTCGTAGCATCAGATGTTCGTATAACATCAGTGATTGTATTTTATCGCGTAATAATAAATGGCGTTGGTTAATATTTTAAAAAATGTAATATTTTTTTAAATCTGTAGTTATAAAATAAGTAATATGTAATATTGTATTATAATCTTGATCAAGAGTAGGCCATAATGATATAAAAAAGTATTGTACAATAGGATAATTTTTTTATAAGGCGGAGACATTATAATAAGTATTTTTAAGAGCCTATACTCATTGTAACCCTTTGTCATACAATAAAGATGCATGTATTTGTAGCTATTATTTTATTTGTAGGTAACTTCCCTGTAAAAGAAATACACATTTTCGTTTGTTTTTGTGTACCTGTTCCGGTTCGTGCGATACTGCCCGCTGACTGACAGAAGGACAGAAAAAGCATAGTAATAGAGTCCTGTTGGTACCTTTTTCTAAGGTAAGAAAGCACACGAGCGCTTATGCTATAGATAAATTAGCGAGAGCTACTTAAGTATTTGTCTCTCTCTTTCTCTTGCGTATACACACACAATTCCACGCTCTCGCTTATTCATCTATACTTTATGGTAAGTGGGATCTGAAACCTACACATATAAATTCATAAAACTACAATCTCAAGACTGCAATCTTACACATACACATACATAAACTCACGAATTCGTTCCTGAGTGGGGTAGGCAGAGCTATAGAACTACCTAAAACTCTAAAAACTTATTAGTAATTCTGTAACCACATTTTGCACAATTAGGCTAAGATGTTTACCAGCGTATTACTACCAGGTTACAAGCCTTAATTCTTTTAGTCGCCTCTTACTATATTCACGGGAGGACATGGAGTGACACTATTCTAACCCGGCAACCACACGGGTCACTAACGACTACAATGTTACGGGGCTTAAGACTGCAATCTTAAGACTTCAAAAGCGTTGCCAGCTTTGAGGACTTTTTTGCGGGTGGTAGGACCTTGTGCAGGGTCCGTCCGGATCGCTACCACCATCTTATCCATTAACCTACCGCCAAACAGCAGTGTTCGCATTGTTGTGTTCCGGTTTGGGGATAAGACAGCCGGTGAAATGACTAGCATAGAGGCATTCCATCTTAGTCCTCAGGGTTGGCAACGCATTTGCAGTCTCAGGATTGCATTGCAGTCTTGTGAATGCGAATGTCTATGGGTCACAGTGTCCACTTACCATCAGGTGGCCTGTGTGCTCGTTTGTCTTCCCTATGCCATAAAAAAAAAGGACTGAGATGGGATGCCTCTATGTTAGTAATTTCCCAGGCGAAGTCGGGACGGGGCGCGAGCGTACACAGTGAGTCACCTGGCTACCTTATTTGGGGTTACGGTCTAACTTAACGATGTTATGTCTGGGTCGGACGCATTCCGAGGCAATACATTAAGCGCTTCTTTTAGTGGAGTGCATTGGTAATGAGATAAAATCAGCGATCTGACGGACTCCTGCGCAGCGGATTAGGCCGCGTTTCCATTGTGCAGTGACATCATCGTAAATAGTTTGACAATACTTTAATTCACCTGGGTGAAGTTTATTTATGATAATTAAAATAGGTAAAGAGTAACATGCATAAAAAGGTCCAAAATCTACCTTTTTTTTTGACATTTCGGCAGAATTATAACAGTAGTGGTCACGAATAGACCAGTGAGGTTAGACAAGTTGCTTAACACACACATTAACAATTTTCGAAAACTGTTACAATTAACGTACTCGTTAACGAGTCGAATACTCTGTCTCTCGCAGTCCTCGCAATATTATTATTGAGTGCGAGGGACAGAGCATTCAACTCGCTAGCGAGTACGGTAATTGTAACTCATGGTGAGGGTCTGGGCTGAGAATCTACGCGGTTCGAACCCTATCGATTTTAACCTGCAGCCTAATTACCTGACGTACTCGCAATCGCAATTGTTTTCATTTTGACAGTCCGAAGGCGAGTCTGCATACAAAATGAAAACAATTGTTCCACTTTGAAGTCGATTGCGAGTGCGTAAGGCAATAGGCACACTAGGCTGTCAGAACCATACCATCTTTGACTTGTCCCCTATTTTCACCATCTTGACAATGACATGTGACAGGTGACAATTTGGTATAAGTCAACACGCTGATGATGGGTTTCATAATAATCTGCGCCATTACACATTGTACACTGAAATGTCACCTGTCACCTGTAATTGACAAGATAGTGAAAGTAGAGAGCTCTTATTCACCAGACAGTAATAGCGGCAGAGTTAAAAACAATACAATAACAGGTCAAAGATGATATGGTTTTAACCGCCTATTTATACGCCAAACCACGTGACATTGTTACTAGTAAACAGCCAATCAAAACTGTTTTATTGCACTTTGACGTACCAGTGTTCTGCTTCTATTGGCTGACGAACTATATCACGTGGTAGTTTTGTTTACATTTTAAATACCTAAAAGTATAGACAATAGAATAGGAGCCCCGTTGGTTTGTTCGTCTAATATTTGTTGAATAACGGCGTCACGTCACACCGTGCCGTGTCGCGCGCCGGCGGCGCCGCGCCCCGTGCATTGCCTTTACATAAGAGGCGGTCGGTGCAAGGGCGGCCGGCCAATGCTCTAAGCGCAGAGCTGTGCACAATGTAGACTGAACGATTAGAATATTACTTGTTTAAATTTTAGCTTGAGATGATTTTTGAAGTGTCATGTATCTTTATTTTACAAGTAGCTGTTGCCCGCAACTCCGTCCGCCTAGAAAAACAAAATATATTCTACTAGCTGTTCCCGTGTCCACTTCGTTGGGCAAAACATTTTTTTTTGAGTTAATAATTTTCCCGCTAATTCCCGTTCCCGTGGGAATTTCGGGAATTCCTTTCTTAGTGCACCTCTACGGTACCTAAGCTACGTCCCTTCCAAATTTCAAGTGCCTACGTTTAGCCGTTTAGGCTGTGCGTTGATATGTCAGTCAGTCAGTCAGTCAGTTTCTCCTTTTATATATTTAGATTCTCATTAGGGAGACTGGTAGGATTCTAATAATGAAAGATAATTTTCAAATTGGTCCAGTAGTTTCCGAGCCTATTACATTCAAACAAACAAACAATAAAAAAATCCTCTTTATAATATTCGTACGCCAGTAGCCCTAGCCAAGATGCATAAGGCTAACGTTGACTATTTTCGAAAACTGCCAAAGTACATACATACATACATACATAAACTCAGGCCTTTATTCCCAGAGTGGGGTAGGCAGAGCTACAGAATTACCAACAACTCTAAAAACTTGTTGATAATTCTGTAACCACATTTGGCACACTTAGGCTAAGATGTTTACCAGTGTATTAGTGACAGGTTGCAAGCCCATCGCCTAACAGTACTATACGCCTTTATTCCCTTAGCCGTCTCTTACATCCACGGGAAGACATGGAGTGGCACTATTCTAAACCGGCAACCACACGGGTAACTGCCAAAGTATATGAAATTTATTTAAGCAAACGACAATATCTGATACATTTTCCATAACGATAACGATCGTCGAATGCATCATGTCTACTAGGCCGAGATTCTAGGGTGTAAAAACCATTATCGTCTTTGATCTGGGGGGTTATTGTGACGTGGCTATGCCGTTTATTTTACGGTGAGCGTAAAGGACAGAGCTATGGAAGTTATATAGCTCTGTCCTTTTCTCTCAGCGTAAACAAAACTGCATTGCTATGTCATAATAACCCCCCTGGGGGGTTATTATGACATAACTTTGCAGAGAGAAAAGGACAGAGCTATACAAGTGCTATAGCGCTGTCCTTTACGCTCACCGTAAAATGAACTGCAAAGCCACGTCGTAATAACCCCCCTGTTATCGCAACACATCATTAGATTAATGTAAAAAGGCGAATTTATTCTTATATCTCTTCCATTTAACTCTGAACTAGATGTTTTACGATATGGAGTTTAACGGTAGCTACTTAAATTTTGGAACAAAAGAAAAAATTAAAGTAATAATGAGTACTTTTATTCAGACAACTAGACATATACATACGACTTTTTTCATTTGAGTTAGGCTGTATAATCATAGATAACTATAAGTTGTTTTAGAACCAAGTATTGGTGATTATTTAATTAATATTGATCTAGTCTCAAACTAAGATCTAGGCTTGTACTATGGATACTAGACAACGATACTTATGTAGAGAAATATATACTTAAATATATAGAAAACCAATATTCGTGATCATCACACAAATATCTGGCCTTACCGGGATTTGAACCCAGGACCACTAGCTTCGTTGGCAGGGTCTAACCAACTGGGCCAGCGCGGTCGGCGTCGTTTGGTTGAAGTGTCATATCATATTTGTACTCAAACACGCAGATAAGGGAGTTGGGATTGCCGCGCGTCCTGTGCAGGCAATGACGTGTTTTTTTTACGCACGACTCACGACACAGCGTGGAATGTGTTTAAATTTTAGCAATTTTTATTTTTATTGCCATATTTTAGTACAACTCTGACCATTCCTAACTCTACCGGAGTATTTGCGACGGCTATAAAAACAAAATGGTTTGATTTCATGTGTTTATTGGGACTTGTGATTCACGTGCCAAAACCGATGAACTGGTCTTTATTAATATACAAATAAGGTCCAGAATGTAAGTAGGCATCTGGGGAGGCTGAGGGGGAACATCTGTTTGAGCTAAATTGTTGACGAAATGTGTTTTCATCGCGGTCAGATGTTTGCGTGTATGTAGTTAGTTATTACATTAAAATAACAAACAAAATAAAAAACAAAAGCTGTAGAGCTATTTCTTTGTTATTATTTATTTATTTATTACTACTTACAGCTTGTTACACACAAATAATTACAAAAAAATATGGCACACAATATTATTCTAGTAGCGACCCGCCCTCGCTTCGCTTCGGTTTATATGAGTTTTTCTGTAACACCTGTACATAAAAAATAATTTATTAAACAGTTTTAAAGATCTAAGCATAGAAAGGGACAGACAGACAGACAACGAGAGACTTTGTTTTATACTATTTAGTGATGTATACAATGTATGTATGATCGTGGGGGTCTTCCTATATAAACAGCTTTCCCATTTTTTTTTGCTAGATTCTACCTATGATAATTTACTGTAATAATTGAAAAACAAACATTTCTAGATATAACATATACAGGATGCCCCAAAACTTGTCACATAGTGATAATTTCTTATATGACATTCTCGATAAATTCTAAGAATATTCTCAATTTTTATACAGAACAAGTTCAATCAAGGCTCTAAAATGTTATCTAGAATATTCTCAATGTTTTTTTTAAGAAGATTCCCAAACTTCTGAAAATGCCTTGCCACTTGCTCGAGTCAAGTTCCAAAACATACCAGACTATCAAAATCAAAAAATTAAAATAGTTTATTTGTAATGAATGAGGGAGATTGTTTAATCTAAGGAATGAGGACTTGCAAAGGCTCGCTTTCAATTGCAACAACGGTTTAGATTCTAAACCGTTGTTGCCAGAAACATCCCAAATACTTTGTTTCTAAATTCAAACATACAATAGTCGACTCCGTTTAAAATGTCAAAAAACTAAAAAAAACAAGAAAAAGTTTCTAAAGTTTAACATTCACACGCAGGTAAATTAGTTTATTACTAATAAAAATATGATGATACCATATATTCGGTTAATTAACGGTATTTATACATGTAATTTCTTATTTGATTTCACCTTTATGTGTTGAATCAAATTATGTCAGCCCCTTGTATGCACAAGTATAAAATTGAGTGTCAATTTTGGTCCCCGAACTGATTGCTTCTCACATCAACTAAATAAATCTCATTTATCTCCATTGCAAGCCCCTACGTGAGTTCAGTGACCCCTTATTTACTGAGCACGCATATACATTAAGTGTATGTGGTAACCACTGATTGGCTGGATTCATACGAAATGGTGCGACGGCGGTAAAAGACACGTCAAATAAAATAAAATTTAATTTAATGATTCATACTAGGACACCCTGCATCTTTGGTCATAGACTTATAAATTAATAGCGACCCGCCCTCGCTTCGCTTCGGTTTATTTGAGTTTTCTATAACACACGTACATAAAACAAAATTTATTATACATAAAAACCTTCCTCTTGAGTCACTGTATCTACTAAAAAAAACCGCATCAAAATCCGTTGCGTAGTTTTAAAGATCTAAGCATACGTAGGGACAGACAGCGGGAAGCGACTTTGTTTTATACTATGTAGTGATGACGGGATCAGAAGGATAACTTCTGTACGGGTTTATGTTAACTAAAATAGTAAAAAAAAAAGCTTATATTATTTAACAAAGATGTCTTTATGTATTTTAGGTGATTGAGAGGAACGAAATAGGTTATTACATTTTTTGATGTATGTATTTAAACTTTTAATTAAACAAAAATAATAACTTTTTTAAAATTGAAATACGAAAATTAATTAATCAATCCTATTTTCTTAATCATTTACGTATTGCATTCAGTGTTCCTTACAAAACTGAACCAATGTATAAAGTGCTTTGGCATAACAATACTCGAAAGCAAAAGTGTTATAGTATAAAGGGAGTTTTAAAATAAAATAGGAATTATTTTCTTCAGATCGAAAGCCGAGAAATTTAAATTTACATTATTATGATCGAAACACAATAGTGCGACCACTGAGTGGGTGAAATGAAAAGGTGGGATGAACCACCCGGTGTCTTATTCTTATGTTGACGGTGAACGTGTTAATATACAGGGTGTTAAGGACAGTCTAACAAAAACGAAAACAGATGTAGTCAGTAGCACCCGAAAACTAATGGTTGATAAAATGTGTATGTGACGTGTCCAACTTTACGGGGGTAATGTACGAAGTTCGCACGTGTTGTTTAGTGCGGCTTTTAGATACGTTATAGGATTTGAGTAAAATATCATATTTGCAGCATTTTTTGTAGCTACCTACAAGAAACGTAGGTACGTTTTTATGAGTTCTTCTATATCGAAGGATTTGCAAGTAGCGACAAGTAGATGGAACCAGTAATGGACAAGGCACCAAAAATGGACATTTGATTCTTATTTTACAGACGATAAGGGTTATTCATTTGTTTTGCAACAATCAATTTAGGGTCGTATGAAATTTGAATTAAGATTGAGGTGGCCATTACAGGTGCCTGTCAGCTAAAAGTGTCCATCATTAGTGCCGTCACCGTAGATACAGGGAGAAAGTGTTGTAAGGAATTTTACCGGTATTTTTCGTCTACTATTTTTCGGTAGGTAGTCAATCCTTACACCCTGTATTATCTTGGACGTATGCACCTGTGATGTATTACGTGTTAGTCGGCTGAACACAGACGGGGTCAGCGCCCGATCTATAGGATGTTGCCTTGGGAATCATCAGGCTTGGATTTGAAGATGTTATTACGGATCTCTCGTTTCTTTGCATTCTTAAGTTATTCGTTTTCTAAACATTTAAAAGCAATTATTTTTTGTTATTGTAAATTCAGTTGTACTATATTAAACTTTTTTGCATTGCGCACAATTTTTTAAGAAAACTTGTCCTGTTTTTGCTCACCTCATTTTTTGTTTGCAAATAAAAAGTGGCCAACTAAATCAATTTTTAAATAACCAATTGCGTAAGGGGTATAAATATAACTGTCTTTGTATCTAAATCTTAGTCCTCAGGTTGACTACGTATTCCCAATATTGAGAATTCTTCTTCTTCTTTTATTAATGGCGGTCCGCCGCAGTATTCCGCAGTGATTTTTATTGATTTCAAAGGCCTTAAGGCTTACTTGTGTGTACTTTTCTTGTACAAGAATAAAAAATAAACACAGGCAATAAAAACAAGTACAAATGGGAATTTAACCATTTGAGAGATTTCTTCCAGATTAATTTGCCAAAAATTAGCCTATGTATGCTTGTTTTCCTCCATCCCTTAAAATACTAGTCCTTTTTCTAACCACAATGTAACCGTATCCACTCAAAAGAAACATCACCCTGTACTCCTAGTTTCAACCACGCATGTAACCGTTGTCAATTCAAATAAAACAGCACCCTGTGTAACGGCTGTTCAACCCCTGTCGCACAGAAAACGAAAGTTCGTTACCGCCTGTCTCCCCGTGTAAGAAAACGGGGAAAAGCCTGCAGGGGCACTACCCCCGCGACCCGACGGGGGAACGACCGGGGGGTAAACACGGCTTAATTGTTCCATGGGTGATGGGACAGCGATTGTCTCTGGTAGTTCTGGTAGCCTGGTAGTTAAGACTGCGCCGAGTAATTACTAATATTGTGTTTTCTAATTAACTAAAGAATTTCCTTAGAATTAGATGATGTATATTTGTAGCGCAAGTAAAAACACAATTAATGGGATACGTAACAAACTTTCATAACAATTACCCTTTGAGTAGTCAGCTTAACGGAAAAAGGTGGCCACTTTTTTCCGTTAAGTTGATAACTCGAAGGTGAATTGTTATTAAACTATGTGATATACCCTATAAATTGTGTTTTCATTTTTAGTACAAAAACACACCGTCCAATTTTAAGAAAATGCTTTAGTTCATTGGACAATAATAGTGATGAGGGCGCCACTGTACATCCGGCGTACTCTCGGCGCAGTCTTAATGATGCGTGGTAGTTAATGAACGCGTGGAGGTATCAAGCTGAAGTTTATATTAAATACTCAAGTCCACTCAAGTCCAAGTCCGTTAGAGATGTGAAAAAATCAAACTTCTAAGCCAACGCAATCAAAAGATACACCCGTTTATGCCGCATATTTCCGCAAATTTTCGAAACTCGTAAGGGAATCAAAACCTACAGGGTACTTCCCGTGAACTCAGAATCTTGAAATTTGGTACGAAGCAACGTTTCATAGCACAGATAAAGGAAAAATTGCTAAAACCGTAATTTTTTACTTATATCATATAACAAAAATAATTTTAATAATTTTAAAGTTACTACCCCTTTCCTCATAAACGCGAAAAGGTTTTAAATTGAAATTTATATCAACTACTCAGATCTATAATACTTTTAACCTGTAATAAAATCAAACTTCTATGTCAACGCAATAAAAAAAAACAGCTATTTAACCCGCATATTTTTAAAATCGCAACTAATCGCAAGGGAATCAAAACCTACAGGGTACTTAGGTTAGGTTAGAATCTTGAAATTTGGCATGAAGCAATGTTTTAGCACTGTTTTTTAGTTTTAGTAAAGGAAAAATTTCGAAAACCTTATATTTTTAATTACATCACATATTTTATCTCGATTTTCGTGATTGGTGAACTTTTACTTATTTACCTAAAGTTTTGTACGGAACCCTCGGTGCGAGAGTCCGACTTGTACTTGTTTTTTTTTTATGTGTTTAGTTGGTTTTTGTTAGAACAGCGGCAGTCGCTTACGAGTGCGGAATAGTTGAAGCCTTTAAAGAAAAGTCTGTATTCATTATTAAACTAAAAGTTAATGAAAGTGATCTATGAATATAATTATAAATCTTATTAATTATATATTAGTGGGAAAAAAGAAGAAAGGAAGCCGGCACTATAGGCTTCCACGGTACCTTATTTCCATGATAAAAATAAAATGTGTTCCAAACGCGGTTGAATGACCAAACTTTTACCTCAATCAAATAAAACGGAAGTAAATCAGGAAGAATTTATTTTTATAGAAATGTCAGTTCAAATAAACGTAGAGGGTCTACGACCTGTAGCGCGTAGCTCGTAGCGGTATCGGGCGCCGACCTCGTAGACACTGATTTTGACGGATTCGTTTCTGGGTATATTTACGGGAGGCCAATGACTTCGATAGTTCTTTGACTTGGGGCTTAATAGGGAATATGCACGGAGTTATTAAATCGTATATGAAAAATACTTAAAATACAAGCATTTTAAACTGCTAATTAGGCAGTGATTTGACAGAGAGATCCGATTTATACTCAATGTTGAACTCTAGAAAATGTTAGCAAGAACCGTACACACCGCGAGCCACTACAAGCAAACTCAACAGGACAAACCAAGGCGGTTAAACCGGGACCATGCCGAAATTATAAAAAAATACGATATTCATCACTTCCGGACACTGTCGGTTTTCATTTTGTACATATTTTTAATTACATGCGGGTAGAATTGAAATTGTACGGACTTTTAAAATGTCCGGACTTTTTTAAAATGTCCGGTATTAAAAAAAAACGGATGTCTTGTAACGTTTGATTTTTGTGTGCCTGGGCGTTTATTTAACTTTTTTTAATGTCCGGACTTTTCTTAAATGTCCGGAATTTAAAAAAAAACGGATGTCTTGTAAGATAAGTCAACAAAGAGTTCCTATTCTTTGTTGACTTATATCTTGGTAATTTTTCTAGCTATTCTAAAAAAAAACTACTGTTTTTTACGTGAATCAGTTTTTATTCAAATTGTGAAAAAACTTACTTACTTCCCTATTCTACTGGGTAAAGACATATCATTGTATTATTATTTTAGTGGTAATAGGACCTTGTGCAGGGTCCATCCGGATCGCCACCATCTTATCCTTTAACCTACCGTCAAGCAGTAGTGTTCTTATTCTGTTCCGGTGCGGTGATAAGACAATCTGCGCCTTTATTCAGCAATGGTATCCTGAAAAAGGCCCAGATTTGAATAGTACTAGTAGTAGTAGTAATATTGGATACGAGTATATCTACTTTAAATTTGGTAAGTAGGGTTGACACATTGCACGGTACAGTAAAACACCCCACTGATATGGCTTACCGATGTACCTGCGCAGATGACATTTTTTCGAAGCGCGGGAACCAATCAGCGTGATGCACGCGTTGCGCGGTTGTATTCTGTGCTATTATTGGTTATTAGTGAGGCCATGTTGACGCGCGCCCGCGTGTCATTCAGTCAGTTGTCAAACGTGCGTGAGTGAGTTAATGTGCACCTTATAACTATTACGTACAAGTCTGATCGTGGTTTTTAATCGTGCTTTCGGAAATCATCGGAATCGTTGTTCGTGTCTGCGCGAACGAAGATTCACGACACGCCATATTTGTTGTGTTCTACTGTGAAACCTGAATGTTTTTGACGTGTTTCCTTAATGTTAACATTGTGATAGCAATGGTGGCCAAGTGAAAAACGATACCACGTCGAAAGACATATTGACTTACTTAAATTAAAAGCCCAGATGTAATGATACTACGAATAAGAGATTATATTTAACAAACCGTTTTCTTTCGGTTTTAATCATAAGTAATTATGACTCAGTACCTTATACTTATAATAATCTTGATAAGATCAACGTTTCTTTCTAATGTTGGCGACAAACAGGTTTGAACATGTATGTATGTTGACAAATTATACGTTTTATGACAGTTATCTCATTGTCAACGTTTTGATAACGATATATTGACAACAACAATACCATAACAGGGCCAGTATTCTAACCGCTAACAACCATATTATCGTCTTTGATCTGTTATCGTATTTTCAAGGTTTTCATAGCTTTTATTTACTTAATAGAAATGCCGGCTGACGTCAAAACAATACCGTCACAGGTGAAATACGATATAGTTTTTACCGCCGAGAATAGACGCCCTGTAATATATGTATATATGTAGGTATATATTCTATATTTGAAAGGACCATGGGCAAAAATGTCCCCACCCACCAACAGGGATGAAACATGTGCCAGTTTACAGATCTTGGCCTCTTGTTGTATTTTTGCTATGGCGACAATCGCCATATGTTTGGGGTTTTCTTGGAAAATCATAATCATATCGTATGGAATTTGTTTGAAAATGAACACATTCTCGCCTTGCTTGGCTCTTGAAAGGTTTTTTTTGCTACTAAAATAGGTAGGTATTTTGTCTTTTTTTGGGTCCAAATGAACATAATATAGACATGCCTCCCGTGACTGTTGGAGGGTGGGGACGGGGCCCATACAAAATATCCCATCACCCTTTGACGTAAATTCCATATTAGTGTACACAAGCTACATGAAACTCGCTTAATACAGGTACTTGTTTGGTACAGATTATAGTAACGTTATTATAAACACGTAACCGTTTTGTAAACAATAAAGCTATATAAGATAAGGTCAGTACAAAGGCGAATTATTAAAGATACGAAATCACACAATTAGTATGATCACGCGCACAACTGACGGTGACGTCACAGACGAATTTCTCTTATCACACGATGTTATCGTGCGTTCACCCCACGATACCCTACTTTACATATCGATTGCATATTTCAAATAGCATAACTCACATAGGTACTAACCGCTAAATTGAACTCTATTTGGTAAAGTTAAAGTTGTTTTTACAATGATTTGATTGTCTACATATGATTTTAAGTGTAGTTGATTTTTATTACATTCGGTTTACGTAACGCTTTTTGTGTTCTGAATTTAAATTCAAAGCGTTTTTAATGGCTGATAAGAATTATTGTGAATTTAATGGTTATGTCGATTGCACATAGAGATTGCGGTACAGTCACCTTTAAATGATATTGTTTTATTATTAAACAAGCTACAAAACAGACTTTTTTAGGGATTCTTCACTATGAATCACTCCAATTTTTACGGACGGACAGCGTAGGCTGAATTTATTGGGTTAAGTTAGGGTTATGCTTTGGGTTCCGAATCTAAGGAAAAACATGGCGAAACTATAAGGGTTCGTAGTTTGTCTACGGAACCCTAAAAAACGATCAAGTGCGAGTTGAAATCGCGCACCGAGGGTTCCATATGGCGAATATACGAATCGATTTAGCGCAAACCCACTCACAATTGACCGGGTTTTAGTACCTATTTAATTTTTCCCTAGAGTTTGTACTACAATCATACCAGCCCCCTGTTTCACCAGCCTGACAATGGTAGGTGACAGGTGATAATTTGGTATACATTGCATCGTCAACAAGTTTGTACATCACTGGGATTCACGTAAGCTCGCTGTCTGTTCTCTTCTAAACTAAATCTTTTAAACTACGCAACGGATTTTAATGCAGTTTTCAGCAATAGATAGAGTGATTCTTTGTTTAATAAATACTGGTTTATGTACGGGTGTTACAGAAAACTCACATTAACCAAAGCGAAGCGAGGGCGGGTAGTTAGTAATATTAAAAATGCGAATGTTTCTGTGTGTGTGTTAGTTAGTTACTCCTTCACACTGTAACTGCTAAACGGAATTGGAGGAAATTTGAAATGGAGATAGCTTATACCCCGGATAAACACATAGGTTACTTTTATTTATTTTTATTTGGCGGACTTAATGCCTAATGGCATGCTCTACTAGTCAACCAAATAACTAAACAGAATTTTCATTGTGGGTGCCGGAAAAAAAAGACAGAGATAAAAACTAAAAACTTAAAACATAAAACACAGAGAATTATAAAGTTCTCGAGAGACTTTCCATAATCGAAAAGTTAGGAAAATTGTGTACAAAATGTGGTCTCTAAATGCATTATTCATTAGAAAACGGTCGTTTTGGCCAAAAATGCAACTAAAACGTTTATTGCGATCATGTTGTAAACAAAAGGTCTTAAGTAAAATTATTATGTTCAACATGAACCCTGCTAGGGCAAAGCCATCTTAAAAATAGTGTAATAAACTTATAAGTATAAAATCTTAAATTCTAACTTTTATAATTTTATTCTAGTATTTTACATGCATGGCAAAAATTAATAAAACTAAATAAAATATTAATTCTTATTTTTAAAGAACTCTCAAAGTGAGTATGCTATAAGTAATAAAAAAAAATTGAGCTGTAATTTAAACTGGTTGGGGTTTTCTATATTTTTAATTGAGCTAGGAATATTTTTTTTTTTTATTGACATTGCGAATGGGCCAGAATGGATCATTTGTGGAGGTGCATTTTGAGGTTATTAAATTGTTTACATACATACATACATTAAATCACGCCTGTTTCCCAGAGGGGTAGGCAGAGACCACTTCTTTTCACTTGCTACGATCTTGACAAATTTCTTTCGCTTCTTCCACATTCATACATCGAGTCATGCACGCACGTCGGTTTCGGGTACTTAAGATTCGGCCCTTTTCCAGTATTTCACCGATTTGACTCGAAAAAGTACGCCTAGGGCGGCCTCTTCCGACCCGTCCACTCACTATCGATCTGTATATCTCTTTCGTCAATCTTCTTTCATCCATCCTTTCCAAATGACCGAACCATCGAAAATTGTTTACTAAACAATAAGCCAAGTCAATTGGTGTGGAGTATAGAGGTTATATGGCATGGGTGCAGACGCATCGGTCGCGCCGTGCGGAGCGTCTGGCATCGATTGCACCGCCAGACAACAAAGCCAGAGCGCGGATACCTAGGCTACACTAGCTTTTATAGTGCATTTATTGGAAACTAGCGGCAGCCTGCGACTTTGCACGTGAAAACTATGTAAATCCCATAAAACATGAAAATTGTACACGCATCTTATTTTACAAGCTTTTAACTTCCAATGTATGTATGTCGGTATGTAAGTATGGATCAAAATCTTACAAGTTAAATATTTTGACGCATTTCTCGTTAACGGAATGGGCTGAAAGGGCATTGGGTAAATGTGTTTGAAGAATATTGTCACTTTTTTTTTCAGCAGCCACGGAAGGAACGAAATAGGAACTCGAAATACACATACATATATATAATTAATGGCGTTTAATAATATAGGAGCCGAGATATTTAAGATTTAAGTGTTCAGCTTTTTGTACTAAAAGCACGCCTAGGTATGAATATTAAATATCTCGTCTCCGATGCACTTAAGAGTATTATGTTACATAACAAAACTTGTTTATTTTGAATTATTCTACCTTAATTTACCACTTTTACTAATGGCCGCTCACCTTGGAAATGTATGACTTTTACAAATGACAACACTTTTACCCAAACCCCTTTGGACCACATGTAATACACGGTGGGGCCTGTAACCAGAGCAAAAATAAAAAATGTACATTCTTCTCCTCAAACTACGCAACGTTTGTTTGACGACTTTGAAAAAAACTTGCGGTTTGAATTTTATTACATTTTAAAGTTAATTCGAACACGCAATGTACTAAGTATGAAATTGATTATGTCTGTAGAGTGACTAGACTGACAGGCGATGTCAATTAGACGGAGTTTTAAGTACATTGAAAATACTATTTACTTTGTTTGAAAAAATAACAATCTAAAAACTTCATGATTTTAAAAAGTTGCTAAACAAAAGTTGTCTAGTTTGAGGAGTAGAATCTACGTTTTAATTTTTTGCTTTAGTTACAGGCCCCACCGTGTATAAACTTGATGACAATGCAATATTAAGGTATCTAGCAGGTTATCTGATGATGGAATCGGTACCTGATTAATGAGCGCGAGAATTTGATTCTGTCTTGGGTGTTTTAATACGTATTTATATCTCATTATAATATGATAGTCTTTATCGTTACCTAGTACATAGTACAAACCTAGAGTTTAGTTAAGAACTAGGGACACTTGTGTAAGATTAGTCCCGATGTTATTTATTGTTTGTTAATTTTATTTAATGTATATCTAATTGCTACCCGTCGCGGGGGTGTAATAGGAGCCGGAGCTCATTACTTAGCTATGTCATCATATAATGTAGATCTTATTAAACCGTGTTAAGCACGCGATAACACGTCTTAAAGGGCCGGCGTACACTGCGCAGCGAAGCTCATAGTAAGTAAGTAAGTAAACTCATTGCAAAATAACATCATTTCATAGAAAACACTAGGAAATATATTATATACAATGGTGAATTAGTCTCTATAAGGGATCTCTTCCAGTTTAACTTGGAATGAATGCGTGAGGACAACGCATGAGGCTGGCAATAAACATAGCCACATAAACTAATATAGAAAACAAAAAATAATATAGATACAATTATTCATGGCGGCTGCGGGGCCCTGTAGCAACAAAGTAAACTAAAACTCTTTACACCATTAGGAACGTAACTTACCGTGAATTACGCCTAGTTTGCGTCCAGGGGAATCTTAGCCCAAAAAAAGACGAATAAGTATGTAGAAAGTTTCAAGAGGTTTATGGCAATCCTTTTGTTTTTAAAAGGATATAGATTATCTCTGTACTACTGGAAAAGGGCCGAATCTTAAGTACCCGAAACCAACGTGCGTGCATGACTCGATGTATGAATGTGGAAGAAGCGAAAGAAATTTGTCAAGATCGCAGCAAGTGGAAAGAAGTGGTCTCTGCGTACCCCTCTGGGAAACAGGCGTGATTTAATGTATGTATGTATAGATTACATCTGTGGTATCCCTGGGAATCACGTTTGGGTGCAACTTCATTCAGTAACATCTCGTCAGCATTCTGTTTGAATGTGCAGGTTTCCTCACAATGTTTTAAAAAAACATGGTGACCGTGAGGGTTCAAATCTGGTACCTTACTTACCTTTACTCCCTAAGCCACTAGGCCACCGACGTCATTTCATAGTGTTAATTAATTTCGATTAATTTTTTTATATCAACACGTCCAAAGACGACGATGCTTTGGCAGTGAAGAAGCTTCGCTCCATGTGCGTGGCCCTTCCTCGCTCCCACGCGGCGATACCATCTGTGTGTTTGTGTGTCACTTACGGTGCACGACAAACCGGGACTGTCGGTTTACTTACGTTTTTACAGCAACGATACAATGTTAACATTTTAAGTGATGTCATTGGCGTGATTTTTTATGGCGAGGAAATGACAAACGAGCATACAGGCAACCTGTGAGCCTAGTATGGTTGTACATCCATCACTTTTTGACACGTAAGTTTAGAAATAGTATGAGAGTGACGGATGCTTTAATTCACATCGCTGATGGTAGGTGGGATGAATTAGATGTCGTTTTCTAGGTAAATTCATAAGTTTTATAATGTATACAGATAATTTTCCCATAACTGCTGTCACTTTCCTACAAATTGAGAAGAAAGATAAACAAACGCTTTGACATTGTCAAAGGCTATATTTTAAAAGAGACGTAGAATCGATATAAATTTAGCATTTTATAATTTGCTCCTGTCTGCAAGAGTTTTTCTGTAAAATGTAAAAAAAAATTTACACTTTGGAAGGGGAAAGGGGGTAAAGGAGGGAAAGCAAGCGGTTGCCAACCGCCAATTTTTGATTAACCTACCGTTGTATTTTAGAAATTAAGAACAATACAGTAACGGCTTTGGAACCCTACACTGAGCATGATCCGACATGCTCTCTCCCGGTTTTTTATTATTAATACGGCTCTAAGTATAGCCAAAGTGTTCAGATTATATCAGTATCAGAATCTATGAAACGCAAAAATAAAAACGATGGCAATAAACGGACAGATTTGAAAGCGAAAGTATTAAACTTTTTTTTAGAGACCAATTTGAAGACCCTTTTTATTCTAACAAGACTCGGTAGACCTGCTTAACGGCACATATTAAAAGAAAAAGTTTTATAATAAAATTCACCTCAGATTTAGTCTAGACAATTCGACCGGTCTCGCCAACTTTGTATTGTATGGGTATTGAATGGCGGGTACATGAATAAGATTAAATCTTCGTAGCATGGAACGTAACGTGACCACGGCTCTGTTTTGTATGTGACTGACAAACGGACAATACATTGAGTTAAGTGTTTTAATTTCTCCGGTCCTTTTACAAACTTTTTTTTGATGTCTACATCTTTGTAAGTTACCCTTCTTTATTAATAGGGAGTGAAACCGGGTTATATGGGATTACCAGGGCCCGGAACTTTCGCGGCAAGATAAAAGACTTTTGCAATCTATACGTACATACTACCGTCACCCCCTCGTTCCCAGAGTGGGGTAGGCAGAGCTACAGAATTACCAACAACTTAAAAAGCTTGTTAATAATTCTGTAACCACATTTTGAATAATTAGGAGAAGAGGTTAAGATTTTTTATCGCTATCGAGTAATATTATTTTAAAAAAACATGCGGACATAGTTACATTATTTGTATAATCGCGATAGTTGTTTTAGAATAGAATAGAATAGAATAAACTTGATTTAAAAAGTACGTAAGGTTGACTTAATGCCTGTATGTAATCTCTACCAGTCAATTGAAGATCTAAACAGTACTGATATACATACATATGGGTAAAAATCTAAATAAATATCCAGTTAAAGAGAGTTTTGTCACCGTCACGAAACTGTTGATTAACGTCAAACATACGTCAATTGTAACGAAATTGTAAGTTAGACATCATTTAAGTGACATTTAAATAGCGTCCTTATGTACATTTATTTTGATTTTTACCCATATAGTAGATACGTAGCGAATGATCATAGGAGAGATCAGAGGAGGAGGCAGAAGCTAGTAATTCATATACATGTGCCAGTTTTTCGTAATCTCGTAGCAGCATGAAACACGTGGACATTGGCGTGAGCTAGCCTTTTGTTTCGTTTAGAAACGCTACTATTGTCTAACTTGCAGGTTATTAGCCGGGTCATGTAAAGTGTCGTCAACATAATTCTCTAATTTAACCCTTAATTTGGCACTGTCCAGTGGGGTTAGACAAGTTGCCATCGTTCACGAACGCTAGCGTTAGGCGATCACTTTGGTGATCACCTGTCACTTGGCGAAATAGGCTAGACAAGTTGCCATCGAATGTAACGCTAGCGTTAGGCGATCACTGTCGACATGCGTTGTCAAAAATGAAAAATCTAGCCAAAGTGTATGCCCACGATGGATACAACCTCGCTCGACAGTCTAGTTTATTTTTCTAAAAATGATTAATTTGTCTATACTTTTCGACCTTAAAAGTCAAGTTGACGCTGTCGCAGATGTGCATTGGAAATAAACATATTTAGGTACGTATTTTTGGCAAAGTGCCTCGTAGCAATAAGCCATTCAACAAGGAAAAAAAAAGTACGTATTATGTGGTATTATGTTGTATTTGTTACATTATTAATTTACATGTGGTTTTTCATAAAATGTTATGAGATTGTGATTGTGTTGTGTGTTGTGTGTTATTCTAAGGTAAATATGTACGTGTATGTATGTGTAATGAATTCTTGTAACATGTAAGAAAAGTTACTTCCTTTATTTATTTATTTATTTATTTATTTATTTATTTAAAATAATTACACAGCATAACAATGTATGAACGCGTCTCCCAGGCATTGTTAAATAGTTTCCCTATTTAAATCAATAATGAAGATCAGATACAGGTTTATGTTCAAATCACGTGAAAGCGCAGCAGGGGCGCACAGGCATACCCAACTATTTTTACATGACTGCCTAAAATAAGGAGTGTAATGTTTTCAGGGTTAATGTATGTATGTATGTACGATTTTTTATTTATTTAGTGTAGTTGTGTTTGACTTTCTTTCAGCTACACCTTAAAATCGGATAACATTTGCTAAAATTGCGGTACTGTACTAATCGTAATGACATGGACAGAATAGTACAGAAGCCTGTACTCGATAAAATTAACTAGAGCAGCGTGTTTGTGATAAAGATATACCTACAGTTAATTTTTAATTTACAGGGACCTAGACTACACATGATTGGAACTAAGAAAATATTTATGAAGTCCACTGGATACCTATAATGATATTCGCAAATGCAGATCATGGTGTGTATACAGTTTTATTCCGTATTTTCAGTATTTTACCTAACCTGGCGGACGTTACCTGCATGCATACGCTGCCTAGGTCCCACTTCAAACTTCCTCTGTCAAACTGAGAACGGCGGCTGCATCAGTCAAACCAGTGAAATGGCATAAATATGTCTGCTTTTAGCCAAGTCTTTATGTTTTGGGGGAGGCGTGAGATAACTCATTCATTAAGGAAATTTCCTCATGCCTAAATGACGTTTCGGGTGACCAGCTACTTTGGCCAAAGATTAAGCATTAAATCTATGTAAATAATTTGCTTTTTATTCATATAAGTTATTTTATCTCTCTAAAGTGTCTGCAAAACCAATATAAACTAAATGAGAATAAGTACAGTCGCCAATAATAATTTATATTTCACATTGCGTTACGCTCAAAATTATCTGACACGCTCTCTGTCCAATAGTTTCAGCCCTATATTGGATAATATATTATTGTTGGAGACAGCGAGTACATAACCTTTCTTAACCTTTGTCCAACAATATCTCAGTGTTTTAGCGCCCTTACGGATATTTGACTTGAATGTAAAAAAAATGTAGAAACAAAGTTATAGTTTATATTCATGACAAAAATTATGATAAGTCATTTTATTTTAATTTCAGAAAAAAACCAACACCACTGTCTTCAGCCACTTCACCCACCAATTTTACCACATAGTATGCATTGTCTAGAAGGACTGCAATGCAGATTAACTGGATCCGTGCACTCCGATGTTCCTGTGATGTCTGCGTTAATACAATTATGTACTTTTCCATAATTTCTGCTCAGTAAAATAATCAATTCATGTTGTCTTCATTCCTATAATACCTTCCAAATATGCTCGTTTTCCCATAATGTCGGATGTTGTAGGTCGGTTGAAGTAAATGTAAGCAACTAAAGTAGGTACGACTTTAAACACATCGCATTGGTTATGAATAATGATTTTTTTTCACTGTTTCTTAACCTGTTATTAAACAAGACTTTTTTCCATTTTCATAACCAGAAACTAGGTAGGTTTAGGTAATATTAGTTTTGCAGCAAGCCCGGAGGGCCAAACCACCCAGAAATTGGAGCTCCGCGTCAGCGGAGCTCCGTCGACACTGTCTGATTGATTTAAAATAAGAGTGTCGACGGAGCTCCGCTCAGGCGGAGCTCCTATTTCTGGGTGGTTTGGCCCTCCGGGCCTGCTGCAAAACTAACATAACCTAAACCTACCTCATTTCAAACAACTCGTTTTGTACACATCGTGTAGGTGTATGACTAGACAGAACAAAAAAGTACCATTTTACGTGTTCAAAGAAGTCATACATGGATGTAGAACTTAGCGGTTATTAGAGATGGGCCGACTACGGATTTTGCCGACTAGCCAGTCGGCCGACTAATCGGTTTTCAATTTGCCGATTAATCGGCCGACTAGTCGGCAATGCCGATAGTAGGTTTTTCCTATGTTCGGGTGAACGCGGAAACGTTTGTTTCGCCTACCCCTACCATGCGTTCATGTTTTGACCAGTTTTGATTACGTTTTTCTGTACCGGCGTGTTGCTCGACCAAAAAAAAACGATCAAATCTCTAATTATAGTATTAAAACGAACTACCTACTGCTTTTTATCACTATGTCGAAAAGAAAATCACGTGTGTGGAATTTTTTTGACGATATTATTCATAAGAATATTAAATTCCATAGATTAAAAAATTGTTTAATTTATATTTCCTATAGGCAATAGAGTGCCGAATATTCGGCATTTTTTGCCGACTAGTCGCCGACTAATCACCGACTAGAAATGATGCCGAATAGTCGGCTTTCCCGACTAGTCGTCGACTAGTCGGCCCGTCTCTAGCGGTTATTAATTTTATTCAGCTGAACAAACGAGAATAAAAATCTGACTAGTTCAGTTATAACTTATTTTATTTTCAACTGAACAAACGAGTAAAAAAATCTCACTTGTTCAGTCAACTGAACTAAACAACTGAACTAGTGGGAATAGAGGAACCTGACTACAAATTTGTCAGACTGCCTGCGCACAGTGGTCGCGTTATATGCGTGTGGTATCGTTCCCAAAACAAAACGATAAGGGAAATGGCTGAATACTGTAAATAAAGTAAGTACTAATTGTACTCATGTCCAATATGCAAAACCTGTCAAAAATGTTGGTCACGTTATGGCGTTATATACTTTCGAAGTATCTTTAAAAGGTCCCTAGTGCCCTAACGCGACCAAAATTTTGGTCAGTTTTTACATATTTGGCATTGGTACAACTAATACTTACTTTGCTCATAATATTCAACCATTTCCTTTATCTCTTTTTTTTGGGAACGATAACACGTCTTTCAGCCGCCATATTAGTTAATGCGACCGCTGTGCGCAGGCAGAACGACATATTTGGCATCAGGGAGTTGCTCTCTATCCTGTCAGGCCAGAATAATACATTTCCGAGATCGTAACCAAATTAGTCGTGACCTCCTGTAATAACAGTGGTGGCTAAATAATTAGGAACGCTTGCATTTTTCCCATGTAATTGCCTACAAATATACTTTCAATTTTGACAACTAATCAAAAAGTTCTAGACCTATTTTATTTTTAGTTACACTTATCGTTAATTAATAAACTAAGCCTCAAATTTTTGTACAGTTTACCGCTATTAAAAACGAATATTTTTTAAAGGGATTTAAAAACTTAGTGCTGACGTATCCATACAAAGTTTTTTAACATGAAATTGATGAAATATTCGATTTTAGCAGCGACAAACTGTACATACATTTAAACAGATTATTATATAATGATAAGTGTAAACTAAAAATAAAATTGGTCAAGAAATTTTTGATTGGTGGTCAAAATTTAAGTCATAATTGTATTAAGTATATCTTACGAGAAAAACGCAAGCGTTCGGTTCCTAATTATATGGCCATCAGTGTAACTTCGAGTAATGAAACTTTACTAAAATAATTTACATCGATTTTGTTTTGAACGTTTAATACTTGAAATCAATAATTTTTTGATTCATAGCATTTTTTGGATGAGGTTTTAAACATAATAAATTAATAGTAATTCAAACTCATTTCACCAAGCAATTAAGTATAATCCTGTCTCTAATTAGTAGGGCTCATCCTGGATTTGGCTCCAATAATAAAAGGACTGCTCCGCACTACAATATAACCTAGGGGGCGACCTTTGATACATTGAATGAAAGTTGAGATACTCCTTCCATACAGGCTGCAGGCTCCGTGTAAAAATGAAACACCGGAGTTTGTAATTCTGCGACAAGGGGTTGATAATAGTATATGGACATCCGGCATCGTCAACCAGCCGTCTGTAGGATTTTCTTTGTTGCCTAAAACACACAAAAGTTATTTTATCAATAAATTGTATGATATCGGTTAAGTATACTTACTTGACCTCGCTATAAGTAACTAAGTACTATTTTTTTCCGAAAACCATACTACTATATATATAAAGAGTTTTCAATAAAAGAAAAAACGCTCCCTCGGTTAATTTAAACGTTGGGCGGGACCTTGTGAATAAAAAACATTACACATATTCAGGGAATGAAACATCCAATACTTTCATTAAATATATGTCATAACTTACTCTTGTCTTATACGAGACCTAGCTTCATCCGATTGTAGGAAGACGATCCTCCTCTTCAAGACTGTGTCGTTGTTGAGAGCATCCCCCACTTGACGGATGCATCTACTAGCAGCGGTCCGTTGCGTTAATTGGTTGGATACCCCGTGATCCTCTGATCCGACCTTGTCGCCAGAAAGCTGAGAGCACACAGCACCTAAAATAATCGTAATAAATATCTTTATTGGTACTGACAAGTTTCATTGTAGGTATTGTTTATATAATGCACATACCAACTTATACATGTTAAAATCAAAATGATGCTTACCTTCAGTTCAAGGAGAACCTCCTTCAATCTCCTCAACGAAGTCAGGGAACGCAAAAGGCTGCAAAGAACTCTAAATGAGACCTTGCTTGACGTAAAATGTTCCTGAACAGCATTTCATGCATCCCGTCCGCGGCCTCCAGGCTCGCACGAGAGATTTCTCTGGGTCGGCGCCTGGATAAGCTCGTACTGTTGTGAGCAGCGTATATGTAAGTCTCAGCGGAAGCATTTTTAATAAGAAATCAAAGTTCAAACAATATAATTTTATGCGACCGCGAAGTAATGATGACAGTGATGACACGGACTCAGTTGACAGTTTCTTGGTCGTTACGGCCGTCCATAGATACCGCCCTTAGATACCGACGTTTATATCGCACTGCTAGATGAAAATAGTAGTAACTCAAAATACAATGCATGTCAAAATCAACTTTAATTCAACTTCTTTGAACTTAAAACCAAACTAGCCATGATTTTGAGTTAATACTGTTTTGATCTAGCAGTGCGACATGGTGATTGTGCTCGTGTTCTATTCGACCTGTCAAAAGGGCAACTTGTCTAGCCTTTGTGTCAAAATAGTACCGCGTATCGACCGTAGTCGTCAAACCTATCGAGTGATAGTGATCACTTTTCAGCGTGTCAGTTAACGAGTGATATATCACGTGACTTACGTCATTCCCATACATTTTTCAATGACAACACATGTCGCCAGTGATCACCTAACGCTAGCGTTCGTGAACGATGGCAACTTGTCTAGCCCCACTGAATACTGTACATACCATAACGTACTTTTTTTTTGTGTTGTGTTTTTATTTTTATGCTGATTGAAAATCCTGAGTTTATTTTTTTCCAAATTAAGGGTTAAGTATATTGTCTTGGTGGATTCAATAGGGGATAAACCACAGATTAAAATACACACAGATAACGTGAACACCTCAATCTGTATGAAAACCAACCGCATCAACTTTATCTACCAACTGGGACGTCACAAGAGAAGAGAATTCCCCGTTTTCCGCGCAAATTCGATTCAAAGTCGTCGCTTTTTTGGGTTAATGCAGTTTATTAACGCAACGAGGCATTTTCTTAATTTTCACGAACTACCGGCTACAACAACATGCGCGCAGAACTTAAGTAGCGACGGCGACGGCGCTCGGTCGGGGTTTTGGTGAGGGTTCGGACACGATATCTGTGGGTTAAACAAAGTAAAATAGAGGTTCATATTTCATAGATCATATTTCACGTTTCCTATCCATCTTAACAATTAGGAAACGCATGATCGACCCATAAGTCTGTGCACTTTAGTGTTTTATCACTTTATGAACTCGTCGCTTTTAGCAGTTCAAACAACTGCTAAAAAGCGACAAGCTACAAAAGTCGAGAGCCGAGACAACTTATAAGGACGACTTTACTATGCTTTTACAGAATCTATCGGTAGCACGAAAATCGCCAACGTAATAATTTCGACAGCTGTTGCTCTTGTTATCATAAATATTTAAAGTCACAATGTTTATAATGAGTCCCGTGGGTTGCCGGGTTAGAATAGTGCCACTCCATGTCTTCCCGTGGAAGTCGTAAGAGGCGACTAAGGGAATAAAGGCTTGTACTATTCTTAGAGGATGGGCTTGCAACTTGTCACTACACTTGTCACTACAGTATTAGTGGTTGCAAAATGTGGTTACAGAAATAACAGCATTTTTTTAGAGTTGTTGGTAATTCTGTAGCTCTGCCTACCTCATCCTGGGAATGAAGGCATGAGTTATGTATGTACAATTATTATATTCCTGAAACCGTCATGTTACGTAGGGCTAGGTTAGGTCATGTTTATTTATAAAAATCAAAAAAAAATACTTTTAAGAATAACTTGACAGTGATGTCAAAAGATATTTATGGTAGATAATATAGACATGATATATTGCTCAAACCAGTCTGCAAGCAGATGCTCCTGTGCTCTATTTAAACCAATAACGTGTAATCGTTTGCATATTATTCGATTCTACCGAAGCGGTAAATTATGATCTTACTTGTCAAGGACCCTTCTACACAATGGAATCTAACCTCTTGAGTGCTCGTGCAAATTTGATCGAACTTATTTATTCGTTATATGGGGTTTTCTTGGAAAATCATTATCATATGGTATGGAATTTGTTTGAAAATGAACACATCGTTGTTAAATGCTCTTGAAAGGTTTTTTTCATTAAAAAAATCCCATCGATTTTGCTAAATAGGTATTTAGTCTTTTTTTGGGTCCTAATGAACATATGGACATGCAGGTGTACTGCCTTTTCGCCAAATAACGTTTCGTCAAATGATTCATTTGGTCAAATGCTTCATTTGGGCAAATGCTTTTTATTCCAAAACTGTAAGTATTTCAGGATTTATTTCAGAACCATCATGTAGAACCCTATAGGTTAGGTTAGGTTAGTTTTATAAAAATCTTGAAATACTTACAGTTTTGGATATAAAAGCGTTTTACCAAATGATACATTTGACGAAATGAAACATTTGACGAAACATAATTCGGCGAAAAGGCAGAGAACCACCTCTGCGACATTTAATGTCGTGGGAGTATTTTTATTAAACTAATGAAATAATTAAAAGTCTGTTGAAACCCTCAGACATAATAGGAGCAAAGTAAAAACTTAGCTCATGCTCATGCGTTGCATAATTGCTAGTAATAGCGCTTTAATTGGCTTCTATACGACTTGTAAGCTTGTAGTGGCTTTATAGATGAGGCACAGTAATAGAGAATTCTATAAAGGCTTGATCATACTAATAAAATATTTTCATTCTCTACATATGATGATGATGTGCTGGCCTAGTTGGTAGTGAGTCTACACAGCTAGCGGTCCTAGGTTCAAATCCCCAGTAAGGGCAGATGTTTGTGTTATGAGCGCGAATATTTGTTCCTGAGTCATGGATGTTTTCTATGTATTTAAGTATATTTATATCGTTGTCCCCCATAGTACAAGCCTAGAGAGCTTAATTTGGTGTGACATTTTTCACTGTTTTTTTTATTGTCTCTAAAGTCTCTGAGTACGGGTGGTGTTATAGATACAAGAAACCACGCAAGCGCAGACAACCACTTGTGTAAAATATCTTTACGTTAAGTAATGCCTGTTTTATCCTTACCCCATCCACATAATAGATACTTAATTTTATTGCGCACTGTACCTAGGCCCTTAGTAACCGGTCGGTAATGTCAGCCCCGACACCTGGCCACCGGTACAGTTAGCCGACAATCCTACTAACATAAAAATGGATACACCTGGTTGATGGATAAGTCGGTGAGCATCTGAGCATCCTTTGGGTTAATGGTACAATCCGGTTCGAAGGACCAGACATTGATTCTGTTGTCTTAATTAAATTATTAAATAACGACTACAATAATTAATCGGCTTATGCGGATTAGTGTTGTTTAATTTTAAATATCAATAACTCAACTCTAATATATGCTGAATAATAAGTTACTGACATAAAAAAGTGCCATTCGTGTTTGGCCATTTGTCAGAAATAAAAGTGACCATTACACGGTATTCCATTAAAGTATTATTTAATTGATACATACCTTCAGGCATGTAATCCCAGAGTGGGGTAGGCAGAGCTACAGAATTACCTACAACCATATTTTGCTCAATTAGGCTAATTGATAATTATAAGATAAAAATAGAGAATAAAAGATTTGTTCTACGGTCACAACACAAATTCAAATATCAAACAAGTAATAAAAAGTAAATCAAGCATTACGAAGCAGGAAATTAAAAAATAAAGTTACTGTTTAACTTAAGCTGATTGTAAGTAAACGATTGTTCCTTATAATATTAAGTAATAAATTAGTTTAAACCCAAGTACAAACAGGATCACTTTGAAATGCCAATATTCTTAAGAAACTTGTATCATGGTAGAATTATTTTAGATTAAATGCATAAGACGTAATTAAGGTTAAGTTTTATTTATTAGCAACTAGCTTCTGCCCGCGACTCCGTCCGCGTGGAACTCGTTTATATCGTAGCTCCACACAAATTTTCACCCTCTATTTCACCCCCTTAGGGGATGATTTTCAGGATAAAAACTATTTTATATCCTTCTCCGGGATTCAAACTATCTCTATACCAAATCTAAATATATAAAAGGAGAAACTGACTGACTGACTGACATATCAACGCACAGCCTAAACGGCTAAACGTAGGCACTTGAAATTTGGAAGTGACGTAGCTTACGTACCGTACAGGTGCACTAAGAAAGGAATTCCCGAAATTCCCACGGGAACGGGAATTAGCGGGAAAATTTGCCCAACGAAGTGGACACGGGAACAGCTAGTTTCATATAAATCGGTTCAGTGGTTTAAGCGTGAATAGGTAACAGACAGACTGACTGACATTCGAAATTATTGAACTTGAATTATCGATGAATTCGATAATAACTATGAAGTTTTATAACCCTGTCAAATTAAATCTAGTCTCGATATTTTTGAAATTATTGGTTTTTGCTTGATCTTAATTCTCGCTTCGTTTCTCGAGCCACAGAGTAAGTTATTTAACAATGCTTTTAGCGATCCTCTCTGCGCCGGAGCACGTTAACCGCGGTTTATCTATTTTTAACTGTGCGCATTGCACCTGGCGAGGTACTGTTAGCGTCGCAATCAGGAGAAAGAGGACCTTTACACTCTCAGTTAAAAATCGTAAGGTTTTCAACAACCCTACAATAATCCCTTAACGTATTGATAATTTTATCTGATGCGAATTCAATGATAAATAAAATAACAGCCCCGCAATGCGGAGTTTTATTTCGTAGAAGTTTATAATTTTAAAACTCTAATTTAATAATAATGCATTATAAATCTAAAATGTCAATTTAATAAGAGTCTTTAGTTTTTAATAAAAAGCATTTAAGTTTGAAGTTTAAGAAATGCTTAAAGCGCTATTGCCACTGACTACAAATGAATAAGAACCGCCGATAAGCTCAACAATTTAATGAAAAACAAATAACCTGCTATACTTTTAAGTATTATTGTATTTTATAATTGAAAAAAAAACTTTATACTGGAGTTTATTGCAGCGCTTCTTCTCCGCAATGATGGTCTTCTTCGAAGTGTCACCAGTAGATTCGCTCATATTATCGACGTGTCTAGAACCCTTATGTGGCCAATTTACTCCATACATTATTATGAATTTTGAATACAAACATACTTACTCGTACCCTGTATTTGTAAAATTTACAAATAATACGAAAGGTCCCTTTTGTATAAAAGGGACGTAATCGGTTGCCTTTTGGCAAAAAATATGTTTGGCAAAATGTATCGTTTCCCAACCAGTTTTTTTTCTCTAACTGTAAACATTTCAGGGTCTTTATAAAAACTAGCCTAACCTAAACTACAGGGTTCTACACGATGGTACTGAAACAAATCCTAAAATATGTACATTTAAAGAAAAAAACAGGATGGCAAATAAAACGGTTGGGAACCGATACATTTTTCCTAATGATTTTCGGAAATAGCGTCAAAACAACTTTACTCAAAGGCTCCTTGAAAAAATTGGATCAACAAAAAAACGGTATCGTGATAAACCGTGTCGTATCGTAAGGAGTCTGGTGGACCAGCTGCCCGCAGGTTTTGCCAATTGTTCCGTGCTCGTAATTTCAGTTTAACTAGAACATAATGTGCGATTAATCATTCTTTATGCTTGCAACACTGTAAAAAAACATACATAAAAACAGAGCCTGTATTAGGGTCCATAAATAGGGTGCTGATATACAGGGTGTTAGGTAGAGCGTTGTCGAAAAGAAACAGGCGAGTAGAAGAGACCATAAGCTATCCATTTCAGGTACTTTAACCCTTAATTTGTCTAAGGGCTATTTAATACAGTTTTTTTTATAATTTTATTACAAGACACCGAAATTCGACCTTTAAACCCCGAAAAAAAAGGAACTACTTGGTGTGTTGACAAAATTTTAATTTTGATAGATTGTTAAATGTTGTGGTGTTCAAATAAAACTGTTACTGGAAGCGTAAAGCTACTTTAAAAAATAATGGGGGCTCCCAAAGTTTCAGAAACCGATAAAGAAATCTTTCAACCTCAACTTTACAATGAAATTAAAAAAAAACCAAAGTGATTACAATTCTTCCAATTTCCTAAAAACATCTCCTGTTCACGCCAATTCTAATGGTATGCCACATGCATAACAAAAATCTTAATAATTCGAGTTATTTGCTAATAACTTGTTGAATGTGGCGAATTCGATGTTTGAGAAAATTTACTTCTCTGTTCATTTACCACGTCTTACGCAGTTAGATAGTATTTTAACATCCTTCTAACATATGGAAGATAAGGTTAGGTTAGGTTCGGTTAGTAATTTATTAAAATTTTATTAGTATAAAGGTTTTTATGTCTGGGGACATGCAAAGAATTTGGTTTATGCCACCGAAGTCAGAAGCATCCTTCTAACATATGGAAGATAAGGTTAGGTTAGGTTAGGTTAGGTTAGGTTAGTAATTTATTTAAATTTTATTAGTAAAAATCTGAGGATATTGACTCAGGATCCCCAAAATGGTAACTTTTCTAATTCATAGTCACAACACAAAAAAAAGTTTTTTTATACAACAATTGCTCAAATTGATGACCATTTTGACCAATACAGGCACGATATCTCTTCCGTATTTCGACTGTCGTCGTTTTTAGTTGCATTTCTTCTTTCATCACTTGAAAACCATGTTCAATTTTCTCAATTAAATGATCTCGGCTTCTGACTTCGGTGGCATAAACCAAATTCTTTGCATGTCCCCAGACATAAAAACCATTTTGGGGATCCTGAGTCAATATCCTCAGATTTTTACTAATAAAAATTTAATAAATTACCAACCGAACCTAACCTAACCTTATCTTCCATATGTTAGAAGGATGTTAAAACACTATCTAACTGCGTAAGACGTGGTAAATGAACAGAGAAGTAAATTTTCTCAAACATCGAATTCGCCACATTCAACAAGTTATTAGCAAATAACTCGAATTATTAAGATTTTTGTTACGCATGTGGCATACCATTAGAATTGGCGTGAACAGGAGATGTTTTTAGGAAATTGGAAGAATTGTAATCACTTTGGTTTTTTTTTAATTTCATAGTAAAGTTGAGGTTGAAAGATTTCTTTATCGGTTTCTGAAACTTTGGGAGCCCCCATTATTTTTTAAAGTAGCTTTACGCTTCCAGTAACAGTTTTATTTGAACACCACAACATTTAACAATCTATCAAAATTAAAATTTTGTCAATACACCAAGTAGTTCCTTTGTTTTCGGGGTTTAAAGGCCGAATTTCGGTGTCTTGTAATAAAATTATAAAAAAAACGGTATTAAATAGCCCTTAGACAAATTAAGGGTTAAAGTACCTGAAATGGATAGCTAATGGTCTCTTCTACTCGTCTGTTTCTTTTTGACAACTCTCTACCTAACACCCTGTATATGGACGAAATAAAGTGAGTGCCCGTGTTTGTTTTTTGCTATACCTAGGGCAATTATCATTATATTTTCACCAAAAGTATGTTTTGTTTTAATTTGGATGGAATACCTGTGTGCAAATTATTTATTTTCATTATTTATTTATTTTTATTTCCTTCTCAGCACTAGCCTAAAATTAATTGACTAGAGAATGCCTTAAGGCATTATGTCCGCCGTTTGTACCTACTTTGGTATTGTGCAATAAACTTTAAATAAATAAATAATAAATGTAGCCTCTTTAATGCCTACAGCGTATTATAAGGTCGAGGACTATTTAACAGACAAAAATGCATGGTCTAAACCCGAAACATAGTTAATAATAATTTGATCAATTGCAGAAGCTTTATCTTGTTTAGGGGACACCGTTGATGTATGAAAACGTATCGAAACTTTTATGTGGTCATCTCGCACCGAGTTATAAGTTATGAACACATATAAGTCGGTGGGTTTTAGTGGGTTCTTTTTTCTCCTTGTCTTCCTTTATCTCTCACGTAAGATTTTTGACATGTTTTCCTGCTGATCTTCGCTTGTTATTTGATATTATATTGAATTTAATATTGTATAATGCTAGATTAAGTAGTACCATTGTAATATGTTTAAAAAATAACTGACTGCTGAGTTTCTTGCGGCGTTTCTTCTCAGCAGTGTCTCCTCTTGGGAAGCGCTGCTGGTAGATTCTTGATGTGTAAAAGTCCCCGTACGGCCTAATTACTAAATAAAGGTCTTTTATCTTTTTTTTTTGTTTTTTATTAGTATTACATCTAAAATTGTATTGAAATCTAAATTACAAAAAGTTCACCTTAAGGGATATCTATTATAGCTATCGGTTTGAAGTGACTGACACATAACACCTAAACATGCAAACGTATTTTTTTTATGTCATGACTCTTTTTTGTTTAGTTTCTATGTCGCCTGACCATTGGTGAATGTAAGGGTATTAAATACGTAAAAAAATCCATGTTAGTGTAAGGTTTTCTTTAAATATATTATTTTTTAATTATTCCATCGTTGTATGGTATAAAGAGCCGGGTTCACATAAAAATTGCTTGCCTATCATTTTAATGACTATTTGACGTTGGACATAATACTTTCTTGCTGTTAACCAATCGACAGCCGCAGTAGCAGTTTTAGTGTTAAACGAGGAAAAAAGATTTACGGCTGGGTTAACTTTCAATTTCACAGTAACTCAAGAGAGCCAATAACAAGTTGTCAAGTCACCGTTATTTATACGTTTATAATGAATAGCGAGCCGTATCGGGCCCTTGGTTTGGTCACTGACTCTGCCAAGGTTGACGGGATGCGCGAGCGCACTTGCACTTTCATCTCTTTCTGACTAAAGACGTGTGAGTGATAGAAGTGATTTAGTTTCGGTTAGCTTGAGTTTGTAGGGTAATTCAAAAGATCAAGGGTTATTCTGCCGTCATTTTTAAAAAGGCAGTCTTCTGACCGCACTTACTTTTGAGAAAAACGCGAAAGCAGCCTTCATTTTGACTTTTTCTCTTTAATCAGGTTGTGTAATAAAATGTGACGTAATGGTGGTTTTTCTTGGTAAACGGGTATCAGTTCCTTATATTTACACTTTTATTTTTTATTTTTTTTATTATTTATTTATATAAAATTAATTATTAATTGTGAAATGAATTAAGCGTTTATTTTTACTATTTATAGTAATCCACTTAAAAGCAGCCAAAGTCCCCAGGCTGCCTTTTAGTGATTTATTAATAACAATCTATTTTTGAAAATCATCCGTCCTCTCAATTACTTGCTGATAATTTTTTATAAAGCAGTTTTTTAGCAAGGCTGCCTTTTTAAAAAGTTTCGAAACCAAAAATCTTTTTAGAGTAATTATTAACAAAGATGTGAAAGTCCAGTAACTGCCTTTAAGTACATTATTACACCAAACTACTTTTTATAAGCGAACATTGGCTAAATTATATCTATTGAGTAATACATTAAAAGGCAGCCTAAAATGCTCAAATGCAATTCACTGCTTTTTAAGTAATTTTCTTTTAAGTGTTATTTTTTCTAAAACTTGGATAACAACAGTCAAGTGAATTCAAATGAAATAAAAAACGGTTACAATACGAGTAATATCAAACTTTTATTAAATTCAATAGGCAGAGATTGTATCTCAAACTTAAAGTAAACTTTAATACTTATAAGTCTATAGAGCCACACCCAAAATTTACCTAGAACTGTATAATATTTCTAATCAAGTAAACTGAGTCACTAAAAAGTAGTACGACGTAGCTACAATGCCTTTTTAAAATAAAACCGTGTAGCTGCAATAAAATGGAAATATCAACAAAAACTTCAAACAATCAATCAAAATGTATGTACCTACTTAACTATTTATAAATGTATTATTTTTAAAATTAACATTGCATTTAATTTAAGCTAAGAATTATGCTGGTGATTCAGATTACGTGATCATTGTTCTAACGTTTCTATATAGGTAGGTACTTAAAATCTAGAAACTTCGTTTATCTTTAACAAAATTAAAATAGTATAAAAATGAATAATAATAGTGAATAATAATTATTTTAAATAATATAATTATATTAAAATAATAATAATTATTATTATTATTTTCCGTGTATGGGGTGGACAGTATTCTGATACGGGCTCTCAAATCATTATAATGATGAGTCGAGTGCCTGTGTCAGGATAAATGGGACGTATACGGACTGGTTTAGCATCGAACGTGGTGTTCGACAGGGCTGCGTAGCGCCTCCTTGGCTGTTAAACCTATTCATGGACAGTTGTTTGTCAGATCTGAAAGAGTATCATTGTGGAATAAGGATGAATGAGTCAGTTTTTAAAACTTTGTTGTATGCTGATGATCAAGTTCTCCTTGCATCATCGGCGGACCACTGACAACAAATGGTAACTCTGATGACCCGGGCGTTTAAAAGAAAATATTTGAAAGTGAATGTTAAAAAGACAAAAGTGATGGTTGTGGAGAGGGATGAAACTGATACAGAATGTGAAATAATGATTGGAGATGAAAAATTGGATCAAGTGAATGAATTTGTGTATTTAGGTTCTTTGTTTACGAGAGGTGGGAAATGTGACGGCGGATATTGAAAGAAGAGTAAAAGCGGGAAATATGATTAATGGGGCGTTACTCTCAATCTTGGCAAACAAGGTCATATCGAGCAAAGCTTGCCTGGCCATTGTTCAGGGAGTATTGACACAAACATTGATGTATGGTAGTGAATCTTGGGTACCTATGGCAGAAGAAGAACAGTAGGTATGTGTGTGGAGTTAGAATGATAGATAGAGTAAGAAATAGCGAGAATAGATCCGAGAACGATCTGGATATAAAGAAGATGTAGTGACTAAAATCAAAAAGGGTATGCTAAGATGCTTTGGTCATTTAGAAAGGATGGATGAAAAAAGAGTTACGAAAGAGATATGGCGAGAGAGAATGCGCAGATATTTCGGTACGGTCGGGACGTCCTAGACGGACCTACAGTGATCAGATTCGTGATGTACTGAATAAGGCCCAAATCAAAAGCACCCAAAACCGACGTACGTGCATGAAGAGATTGATGAATGTAGAAGAAGCGAAAATTGTGTGTTTAGATCGGTGCACCTGGCGTTCCATAATCTCTGCCTACCCCATTGGGAGACAGGCGTGAAGGTATGTATGTATGTATGTATTTAAAATTAAAAGGCACTGAAACTTGCGATCATCAGTTTCCGTACAGCTAGTAGTATATTATGATTATTATGAACTATTAGTTTTTATGTAAATATAGATTAGTAAGTAAGAGGTTAACATTACATATATTTGTGTATAAATATCACTGTAGTCTTACAATCATAATCGTTACAAAAAAAAAACGCAAATAACGTCCATACGAAGAAAAATCCAAATTATAAAAAATACTTAAAAAAAAACATAATATCAGCATCTACTGATATGGGTAAATTCTTCCAAAACAATAATTTATGTGGTGGCATTATGGGGCCAAGCTTAGAAATAATATTATCTTTTCTTTCTTCCGAAATGCCTTTTGGTTTTTCACGAGGCGACAAAACCATGACAGTTGGATTTTTGAGAAAATTGACTTTCAAAAAGCACATTGAAATTTCTTGGCCATTATAGTAATTTTCATAAAAAAGGTCACTTGGCGGCGCACTGATTTGTGACGTCTCAGACTTTAAATCCACTCAAAAATTGTATTGGCGCGACCAAACATGACTGCCTTTAAATGAATTATTGCGAGAAGACTGCGTTTTAGTATCCGATGAACACGATTTTTTTTAACTAATAATTTTTTAAGGAACGTAAACTCCGTTGTTAGAAGTATAGAAGTAACTATTATCTAGTAAATAATTATTAAGAAGGCAGCCGAAGTCACATGACTGCCTTTTAAAGATTTTTTCTGCAAATGCGGCTTTTTAATGAATTATTGTACAGCTAATTTACATAAAAATAATTAGGAACAGACAGTTTGGTACAAAACTGTCTTTTAAATAAGTTTTTGCCTAAAATTTTCCAAATTATTTTGCAGTCAAGGTACTTAAGCTGCTTTTTTATGAATGAATGTGAGATGACTGCGTTTTAATGAATTTGGTAATGGTATTCAACCACTTGACTGCCTTTCATGGAAAAAATATCTCGAAAACTAAACGTGATAGAGAAAAACGGGTTAAATAGGCTGATGCGTCTTTTTTTCCTGATCACGACCATATACAAAACTCAAATTTGGTAAATTGTCAGATGACTGCCTTTTTAAGAATCACGGCAGTATTTACTGTAACTTGTTCGAAATTGGTTAGAGCTCATAATATCTTACCTAAAGGTTGTAATAATGGATTGCGAATATAACTTTTCTTCAACTATTTACACAAATTGACCCAGTCCCAAATACACAATATTGGCTTGTACTGTGAGTACTAAAAAACGATATGCAATACTTACAATCCTAATATCCTACTAATTATTACAAATGTATGTTTAGTAAGTGAGTGGAGGGGTCGGAAGGGGCCGCCCTAGGCGTACTTTTTCGAGTCAAATCGGAGAAATACTGGAAAAGGGCCGAGTCCTAAGTACCTACCCGTAACCGACGTGCGTGCATGACTCGATGTATGAATGTGGGAGAAGCGAAAAAAAATTGTCAAGATCGTAGCAAGTGTAAAGAAGTAGTCTCTGCCCTCTGGGAAACAGGCGTGATTTAATGTACTGTAATGTTTGTTTAGTATACGTAACAATTTTTTTGGACAGCGTTATACTGTTATTTAATTTTATTTCTATCTTAGAGACTGCTGTTTCCCACAGTGAAACTGTTAATCCAGTTTTGTGGGGCAATGCGTAATTATTAGTTTTAATTAAAATTGTACTTATTAAATAACAAATAAATATTAAATAATAATACACGACTCTCTATTGCTTAAGAAACTATCCATTACTGATAACAACGCGTTGCATTGCATAAAGCGCTTCTGGGCAGTAACCTCGCCAAGGCTAGCGAGATGCGCAATGCCACACGTACAACCGTCCCTGTCGCACTGAAGGAGGGAACGAGACACACGACGGATGGTTGGAATTCGTAGGTGAATAAAAATGGGGAATTACTAGATGGATATCATGTAGTTTATGGAGGACTTAGTTAACATGCTTAACGGCTGTTTCATTTATATATGGGAAGTCCTTTTTTGTTTGCAGACTTTGTATACCTCTCTCGTCTATCCACACTTCATCACTACATAGTATAAAACAAAGTCGCTTCCCGCTGTCTGTCCCTATGTATGCTTAGATCTTTAAAACTGCGCAACGGATTCTGATGCGGTTTTTTTTAGTAGATAGAGTGATTCAAGAGGAAGGTTTATGTATAATAAATTTTGTTTTATGTACATGTGTTATAGAAAACTCAAATAAACCGAAGCGAAGCGAGGGCGGGTCGCTAGTATATTATAAATGCAAAAGCTTTTACAGCGAAATAAAGGAGAATGGGCAGAATGGGAATGTATGAACACTGGCCTAAAACCCAATAATAATAAGCACTATATCATCGGATATCATTTTTAATTCTATAACGATTTTATGTAGCGGGAAACCTCAAATAACTGTGTGAAATATTTAAAAATCTGGAACATCGGGACGCCTACATAGACGACGTTAGAATAATTACTTTGAAAAACTGCTGTCTTTGCATCGCGATAACTTTTTTCACACAAAGATTTCGAACGTTTTGCCATAGTAATAGTTTTACAACTTAGAATTACCCATTCGGGGACATATCGCATGACCTTATTGGTCATTAGGCCAATTAGCCCACCCTCCTTTGATTGATAGATTATAGTTCAGGGGGCTTATTATGACATGGCTATGCAGTTCATTTTACGGCGAGCGTAAAGGACGAAGCTATAGCAGCTATATAGCTCTGTCCCTTTTTTCTCAGCGTAAACAGAACTGCATTGCTATGTCATAATAATCCCCCTGGTAGTGGGTTTCACTTCATCGATTGTATCATTTCATCGAACGCTTCTTCGTTTCTGCTGAAACCATGTTTTCAGGATGTACATCAAACACATGCCGTGCCGTGTGGTTGCCGGCTTAGAATAGTGCCACTCCATGTCTTCCCGTGGAATTCGTAGGACGCGACTGGGAATAAAGGCTTATAGTATTTTTAGGCGATGGGCTTGCAACCTGTCACGAATATAAACATGGTAAACATCTCAGCCTGTGCAAAATGTGGTTACAGAAAAACAACAAGTTTTTAGAGTTGTTGGTAATTATGTAGCTCTGCCTCACTCTAGGAATGAATGCGTGAGTATATGTATGTAACTACGTAATAGTAAGGTTAGACGTGACTACAAAAAAAAACTCATACTGCGAGAAATGCCTTTCGATGAATGAATATTCTGCGTAATGATATAAGGATATAATGATATGTTTAATAAAAGGTAACATTGCTCGTATGCGGGTACGGCCAATGTTACGAAAAACATGTTAAAAACTCATTTAATAAAGTATTAAGTATAATAATAACATTAATAAGCTAGCAGAGATGTAATGAGTGATATGTTTTTTTAATTACCTATTCGACATGTAGTTTATGTACAGTCACGATCAACACCGCACCAAATCCATGTAAATGACTCAGATTACATAAGTACGTTATTATGTATTTAATATTCTTTCCATGACAAAGCAATACTGAAGCGATACGCAAAGATAGCGGCAAGGTCATACCTACATACCTATTTATAAAACCATATTTGTTGCATTATAGGTGCTCGTGCACACGTCGTCCACTTTTTTATACAAAAGTTGTCCTTACAATCACGAACACACCCATTTTATTTTTATTATAAATGTCGTGCTTCTAGGGGTTACAAAGTCAAAGAAATGAATGTAATCAACGCTTGTATGAGTTGTTACAGACGTCATCAATGATCGGCCCAACTATAAATACTATCGAAACACGCTTCGCTTTGGTTTTCTGTAATCTGTCCAGATACAGAATGTATTACACATAAAAAACCTTCCTTTTGAACCACTAGTATGGTAACCGGTATTGATGAAAACCGCATTAAAATCTGTTGCGTACTTTGAAAGATCTAAGCGAACATACAGAGAGACAGACGGCGGGAAGCGACTTTGTGTTAGGTAAGTATACTATGTATTTAAATAAGTAGCATTTCCTTCCAAATAAACTCAATACATACGTACATACATACATACATACATAAACGCGTGCGTTCGTTCCCAGACCGCGGTAAGCAGAGCTACAGAATTACCTACAACTTTAAAACGTGCTGATAATTCTATTACCATATTTTGCATTATTTAGGCTAAGGTTTTTACGAGCGTATTAGTGACAGGTTGCAAGCCCATCGCCTAACAATACTACACAGCATTTTTCCCCTTAATCGCCTTTTACTTTTACGACATCCACGGGGAGACAGAGTGGCACTATTCTAACCCGGCATACCACATAACCCCGGCATACGGCATAAAACTCAATAATGAACATAAAACTGAAACCAAAAGCGTCTATGGCATCGCATGCACCGACATTATTCGCATACCTACTGTGAAGAACTGGTCGAGTCCTTGAGTGATGCAACGCGGTCGTTGACCCCAAGGTGCCCTCGGCCCTAAGGTCCCGCAAGGTCAAGGTTAGCCTTCAAGGGCAGAACGTTCTAATGGTCCTCGTTGAGTTGTGGGTTTTTTGGGTTTTGAATCAAGCTTTGTTCGGTTTCGTAACGATTTTACTGTTGAATCACTACTTCATCACTTAAAACCTGTGGCATGGCCCTTATCGAGATGTATTGCGAAAACGTTGTAGTTATAGACAATGTATAGGATTGACGTACGTAGAATTCACGGTTTTGGACATCTTTACACAGTTTTTGGCCACATTAAATTTTAATAAATATGTAAAGCATTATGAAATTACGAAAATATTTTTATATTTTATCTTTACCCCTTCTTTGCATGGCGTTGGAAATTTTCATCATAACATAATGTTCAGTTTTTTGTTTTTTTTTGTGTAGTTATTTTTTTATGCAGATTGAAAATCAAAAAGGGTTTCACGACTTTTTTTATTTTTATTTTATTAAGTAAATTAATCTTCAGTCTTAGGCCAGGGTCGTTTTCACCCGCCGCCCGCGGCCGACAGCGGCCCGCCGCCCGCGGCGTCTGAATCTAGACGCCGCCGACAGCGGGTGTTTGGTCGTTTTGAGAACGTAGCCGCGGCGGCCAGTCGCGGCAATCCGAGGGTTTTTGCTTGCGAACGGACGTGTGAATGTAGGTTCGTGAAATGGAAAAAAACTCTAGCATATTTATTGCTTCAGGAGGAAGAGGATGAGGATTTCTTAATAATATTGAGGAAGCAAAAGAAAAAGAAGAACAAGATATTTACTTTCCCACACTTTATGTTTCAAATTGTTGTTTTTAAAGTTTTTGTCCTGCGTGCATCGTACAATATTACATTTGACTAACTCGATCAAAAGTTCGTACTTTTCTTTGGTGAATTTCTCCATATTGAGCCAGCGTCCACCCGCCGCAATGCTTCAAAATAACTAAAGACGCGGCGGCCAGCGGGCGGCAGTCGCGGGCGGCGGGGGGACGCCGCACGCGGCGGGCGAAAACGACCACTCCTGAGCATTCCCGAACATACCATTCAGACGCCGCGGGCGGCGGGCCGCTGTCGGCTGCGGGCGGCGGGTGAAAACGACCCTGGCCTTAACTATTTATGAATATTATTTTGAATTTTATACCATTATTGAAAAAAACGTTTACGATATCGTTAAGCATCTTGAGCCTAGTCGGACACCGCGAACAAAAAATGTGCAGAAATAAAATAGATTTTCTTTTGTTTCTATGACTAACAATCGAGTTAGAAAATTAACTCCATAATATTCACAATAGGCTCATATTCCATTCCATTATAGCGGGCCTGTAGAGGGGGGGGGGGGGGGGGTTTGTCGATAGTTTCCATTCTACCCATTTCCAAACCTAATATTCGACACACTGATACGGCATGATGCCTCTTTTTTAACCGACTTCAAAAAAGAAGGTTCTCAATTCGACTGTATTTTGTATCTTCTTGGTCTCCTTCTCTTCCTTTATTTTATTTTCCTACAACTATAATCTTGTCTTAATTGTCACTCGTCATGCCGTAGCAGATACCAAGCGTCTTCCTTCTTCTATGGGTACTATCCAATTTTTTCGTCTCCACTAGGTACTTATTATCTATTAAAAAGTAAACAGTGCTCCTACATTTCTTTTGTTTTTATAGCATCAGTCAGTTTTGAAACCACTAAGGCATGCATTCCCCGTGTGGTAGCCGGATTAGAATAGTGCCACTCCGTATCTTTCCGTGGATGTCGTAAAAGCCGACTAAGGTAATAAAGGCGTGTAGTACTGTTAGGCGATGGGCTTGCAACCTGTCACTAATACACTGGTAAACATCTTCGCCTAAGTGAGCAAAATGTGGTTACAGAATTATCAAAAAGTTTTTATAGTTGTTGGAAATTCTGTAGCTCTGCCTACCCCACCCTGGGAATAAAGGCGTGAGTTTATGTATGTATGTATGTATAAGGCATGAATTTACAGATTCTCCAGTTAAAAAAACCGAGTTTCTAAACAGTAAACTAAACTAAGGTGTTTATAAAATATTGCTTTAGATCGTGAGAAGAGTATTATGAATTACTTAGTTTAACTCTATGACTAGATTAGAGGTGTTCTGTTTTAAAACTAGACTAGTTTTGTTAGGTTAAAGATACGTTAGTAATATTTTTTTATATTATGATACTCGTAGTAAGGTAAAGTCACCAGTCAGCCAGGGACCAGTAGTTGACCTTGTATGAGTGCGGAAAGTGGGAAATATATGTTTTTTTTTTACTCAAACAAAGTATAGGCTCAGGCCGTCTACAAGTCTGGCTAATCACTCGTGACTTTACCCTATACCTACTGTTTCTTCAGCATTTTAAATTAAACAAGACTTTCTAACACCCGACAAAAAATGGGTGTAACTGCTTAGGAAGCTTTCCCCAGGTTCAAATCCCAGTAAGGGCACATATTTGTGTGATGCGCGCAAGTATTTGTTCTTGAGTCTTGGATGTTTTCTATGTTATATGTATGTGAGTAGGTATTTCCCTATGTTAGTATATTTATCGTTGTTTAGTGTCCGGGTTAGACCTTAGTTTGGGATTAGGTTAATTTGTGTGAGAATACATATTTTTTATTTTATCTAGGGATGTTATTACATAAAGGGGGTTGTGTTCGTTCAATAAATATCTAGTGACACACGATTTACCTTTATTTCCCTCTAATATAGTACACTTTTTTAACTTTACATTTCCCGACAAACTGTGGTAACAGTGTGTTCGCGAATTTTAAAAACACTTAAGGTATCAGCTGTGTGACTACTTAAATTATTCAAAAAATGTTTTTGGCGAATAAGTATTTACCTACCTTTTAATTTAGTGTAAGATGTGTTATATAAAAACTGCGATGCAGGGGGGGGGGGGAGAGGGACAAAGACGGTCACCTTGCGCGGTCACCGCTCGCTTGCGCAACAGTTTTTTTGTTTTATTTCGCGTGCGTTCGCTTCGTTTTCTTTACATTTTATAGTTATTCGTTTTGGCAGTCGGTGATTTTACTCGTATGAACAATAGCAATTATTTTATTCACGTGAAATTCCCTTTATATTTATTTTTAGAAAACCTAATCTCAATTAAAATTTCATATGCTGTAGCTGTAAAAATTATTACTTACACTATTTTATTCATTTATACCCAAAGGATAACTGGTAGAAAATACCGATGACTTACGCCATTAAGTTCACCTTTCGTATATAAAGTACATTGTTTTGTGCAATAAAGATTAAACTGCTACTACAAGTCACTACCGATGTAGTGAATAATCCTTTCCCATCGTTTTTGGTCGGATAACTTCGTATTTATCTTGCTTTCCCAGTTGGCATATTGATGGGTACTGAAGCTAATTGAGAAAGCTAGATAAATACGAACATGTCCGACAAAAAACGATGGCAAAGGATTATTCGCTACATCTGTACATTATTTAATTACTTGTTTCACGTCAGTTTCGTTTTCAGTTCTTCTTGAATCACTCTATTGATGAAAACCGAATTAAAATCCGTTGCGCAGTTAGAAAGATAATACTAAGCGTAAGTACATACAGAGGGACAGATGGCAGGAAGGGACTTTGTTTTACACTATGTTTTGCGGGTGGTAGGACCTTGTGCAGGGTCCGTCCGGAGCCCACCATCTTATCCATTAACCTACCGCCAAACAGCAGTGTTCGCTTTGTTGTGTTCCGGTTTGGCAATAAGACAGCCGGTAAATGACTAGCATAGAGGCATTCCATCTTAGTCCTCAGGGTTGGCAACGCATTTGCAGTCTTAGGATTGCATTCAAGTCTTGTGAATGCGAATGTCTATGGGTCACAGTTTCCATTTACCATCAGGTGAACTGTGTGCTCGTTTGTCTTCCCTATGCCATAAAAAAAAAAACTATAGAGCATGGTTTTGTAATACATTTGGCGCTCGTCAAACTGTGAGTAATTTTAAAAACAATTGCGTAATACATTTCATGCTTGATGAAATTCTTGTTATTATTTCATCACCTGTTCCGGCTATCATTTGTGCCAAAACATTGTAAATTGATGATTTTTTTGCGTATCTTGTATTTGTTTATCTATGTGCATATTTTTATAGATACCAATCCCCTCAACAAGTTTTTTTTCCTTCTATGGATTTAGACGAGCCCACTCGTTTCTCGAAGGCCTGCGATTTCTCTGGTGTCACGGGTGTTTATGGATCGCGGTGATCACTTACCGTCAGGGATGTTAAGTATTCTCTCATAAACAACGGACGGTCGGAGGAACGAGAGAAATCTCATCGGCGACTTTAAGTAGTCACGTCAATTTTCAACTTGGCAGCATGGCTTCGGTCGATAAAATCGAACGTATAAGGCTGCTTAATTGTGAATCCACACGCTAAAATGTGTTTTGTTAGCTCTAACGAGACTACTTAAAGTCGCCGCTGCGATTTCGCTCGATCGTCCGACCGTCCGTTGTTTTTGAGAGAATAACACCCCAGAGGGCCCAGACAAGATGCATTACGCTAACTATCGTTTCTATTCGTTTAGTTTTTAAACCAATCGCGTCACTGGCACATCACGTGACTTCGTATTCGTATCATACCTGTGACGCGATTGGTTTAAAAACTAAACGAAGAGAAATGCTAGCTAGCGTAGTGCATCTTGTCTGGGCTCTCTGGTGACTCGCTTGTTCGTCTGCCTCCTTCTTCACATTTAAAAAGAACGGTAACGTATCGCCGCCATCGCGAAAACGTGCTAGGGTTCTATTCTTGGCAATAAAAACCATATCGTATTGGTCATACCTATCGCTTTTTGACGTCAGCCGCCACTACTGTCAAGTAAATAAAAGCTATCAAAACGTTGACGATACGATAACAGCTCAAACACGATATGGTTTTTCCCGCCCTGGTACTTGAATAGCAGAGCCATTTTTTTCATTTTTTTGTCAGCCTGGAATGTCCCACTGCTGGGCAAAGGCCTCCTTCCCACCTTCCCACGTAATTCGGTTATGGGGAATCTCCCGCCAATTGTGCTGGAAGGCTTTGAGCTTATAACTATGTTATAAAATAACTCAAGTAGGAAAACAAGGATAGAACATAGATTATACCTATTAGTAGAGAAGGACCGGAATGTCCCAAGTAAACCACAAAGTTACCTATTCAGCCGCGGGTTACATATTTATTCTGGTACACACAGTACCTACTGAGTCCCGCCACACTACAAGCAGTGCGATTTTGGTAAATGGGAATTTGAATCTACCATCAAGGAAATAAAGTTTAATTTACTTGTAGTCTTAAATGCTATTATCAATTATGAAACAAAGAAAAATGAACTTTATTAAGGTTGATATATAGTTGAAATTAAAATGCTTTGATTGGTCGCACTAGGTTAAGGAAGTGTTAGGTTCTGCGAATTTTGTAGAGATAATTTTGTTTTGACCTGGGCTCTGTTCTGAATGGTAAAAACCATATTGTCTTTGACATGTTATCGTATTAATAAATAAATAAAAGTTAATATAACGGGACAATCGCACACAAAATGACCTAGTCCTAAACTAAGCTTTACGCTTCTAGGTACTATGGGTACCTACTTGACAACAGTATAAAAAAGAGCTATCAAAGCGTTGACAATACGATAGTTTACTTTACTTTACTTACTCATCAATGTAATATTACAATACAAATTGCTTTACATGTAAAAAAAAAACGAAATTACATTGAGATCCTGAAACGGGTCTCTATTGACTGCCATAATTATTTTTAGTCATAATGTGTTTCAAGTCATAATTTTCGCAAGTCATAATGCATTTTTCTCAGGACACGGTTTTTTTTTTAGGATTTTTATAAATCTAACCTAACCTAACCTAACTAATCTACACGATAAACGTTTATTAAAAACTGTAACTTCAGCCTGAAATAAGTTATGACAAAAAAAGTATGACTAACAATACATTATGACCAACGATATGTATGGCAGTCAAAGGGATCCGTCCTGAAACATAAGTACTAATAATCAAAGAATACAAGAATCATTTATAATTAAAACAACAAAAAGAGGTTAAAAACCGTTACGTTTTAACCGCTTATAATAAAAACCCTATAGATGTAACTTTCTTAAAAAAATGGCGAAAGGAGAACCCCTACTTTTTTGAAGTCGGTTAAAAAACGGCTCTCTGTCAAACGGTCAATCGAATTATATGCAAATATCGGATAAAAATAAAATAAAAATTAACAACGGTTTTTCAAGGGTTTACCAATCAATGTTAATATTCATTACGCATGATGTTGAGTAACATCGCGTCAAAAACTAGCGTCGATTACTATGGATTATCGGCTAGTGCATTAAAGTCCGCTGCAAAACCTTTGGCAGGTGTAATTTCCGAACTGTGTAATGCTTGCGCTCGGCAGGGTAACTACCCGAATGCGCTCAAAATGGTAAAGATAAGTCCATTATATAAAGGCAAAGGAAGCAAAGCGGAAACAAAATCGTACCGTCCGATATCGTTGGTGCCGGCTGTCAGTAAGATACTAGAGGCGGGAATCAACAAACGAATATTAAAATTCATTACTACCCGCGATGTGCTTTCAGACAGGCAATATGCGTACCGACCGGGGCGTGCCACCACGGACCTGGTGCGCGAGGTGGTGTGGTGCGTGCAGAGCGCTCGCGAGGCGGGCCAGCGCGTCGCGCTACTTTGCTGTGACCTCTCTCGCGCATTTGACACAGCCGACCACGCTCTCATAGCTGACAAACTCCAGTTCCATGGTATTCGAGGTCCGGCCCTGTCTTTACTAACCTCGTTCATGTGCAAAAGGACCCAAGTGGTAGTGGGTGACAGAGGGCGCGTGATCTCATCAAAAGTGGAGAACGGGCTGGGGGTGCCACAGGGATCGTGCCTGTCCAACACACTATTTAGCCTGCTGCTTAATGACTTACCCGCAACCATAAGTAACGCCGAAGTATATATTTATGCAGATGATGTAGCAGCGGTAATCACGGCTCCGTTTGACATCGATCTCGAAACCATAATGAACGCGGTAGTCAAACAAATCGAGGGGTGGTTCTCATTGAATGGCCTTGCGCTAAATAAGGACAAAACTTGTTACATGACATTTAACCTAAACGGAAAGGTCCCAAAAAATCTCAAAATCAATGCTGGTAACATCACTTTAAAACAAGTCCGTGCCACGAAATTATTGGGTTTCCACGTAGACGACTCTCTCGCCTGGAGCGCTCACATCGACGAGCTCTGCTCTAAGCTCGGGCGATCGTGTTTTGCATTGGGAAGGCTGGCGAGTACTGCGTCGCGCGGCGTGGTGCGTGCCTGTTACTTTGCCACAGTCCACAGTATCCTGACATATGGTACAGAGCTGTGGGGCCGCGCTGCCGATGCCCAGCGCGCGTTCCTAATGCAGAAGCGAGCCGTGCGAGCTATCGCCGGCGTGCCAAGCGACGTCTCTTGTAGGGACCTATTTAAAGAGTTCCAAATTCTGACGCTTCCCGGCGAGTTAATATATCAAGTGGCCGTGTTTACACACGATAATATTCATTTATTTAAACGCCAGGGCCCGAACACGACCCACGCCCTCCGTAGTAATAAGTACAAGAATCGCCTCGGCAGACCACCGTACAAACTTACAAAGTCTGCAAGGTCCGTTTACATCTTGGGCCCGTCGGTATAAAATAGGCTGCCCGAAAAAGTCAGAGATGCAACTTCCACCACCATCTTTAGGCGCATCCTTCGCAAGTAGCTCTTACAGCTGACCCTTTATAAAGAAGATGATTTTTTTAATCTACCTGTATTTTAAGTGTTTAAAATATTATGTGAAATTATTAGGTAATTTTAAACTTTGTATTGCAATCTACGTCTCTGTCTTTCATTTATGTAAGTGCGCAACGATTGCTTAATTTTTATTGACATTTTGTATTAATAATTGATATTTTTGTATCATGTGACCTATAACTATGGAGTTATGAATAAACGATTGGATTGGATTGGATTGGATGTAATAAGTTATTTTATTATATATATTATGCGTACATTTCTCACCGCACAATTGATATAACCAATAGGTACTTTAGTTTAATTACATCATAATCCTGAAAATACATAAAAGCCCGGCTTAATCTTAGTTGGAATTAGTTCATAAGTAAACAATTAATTAAGTTTCGTAAATTATGTAATATTAATTAACTGGTTTATGGTTTACGCGCAATTACATTCCATGAATAATTACGTAATAATTAATTTGATAAGTAATATTGACTGTCTAATATAGTATTAAATGTTGAACCTTTGATATATGTATACATTTACTAAAAAGAAAACGTTAAAATGGCGACCCGTCGTGAAAGCTGATATATCTTAAACAAAAGGTACAGTCGGCCAAATATAAATAAATAAATAAATATAAGGGGACAATCTCCCACCAATTGACCTACTCGTAGTCCCAAACTAAGCTCTAGGCTTGTACTATGGGTACTAGACAACGATATAAATACTTATATAGAGAAATATATACTTAAATACATAGAAAACATCCGTGACTCAGGAACAAATATTCGCGCTCATCACACAAATATCTGCCCTTACCGGGATTCGAACCCAGGACCGCTAGCTTCGTAGGCAGGGTCACTACCCACTAGGCCAGCGCGTCGTCAAATGAAATATGTGCCACCACCTTACGGTTGAAGTTCATTTGCACGTCATGACAAAACAAGTTGGATTTTCCCCTGTAATAATATTATGACAGTGACAAGTGTCAACCTCAGCGATAATAACATCTCACAGATTTTCTTGTCAAAACTGGTAGAGCACTGTCTTGGCCGACCGTATATCGTGTAAAATCACGTGCGCCAAGTCTTAGAACACTTGTACACAAATGTGTATGTTTGAATACCAATCGGCTTATGTCTTAAAACATACCCAAAAAAAACTCAACAATTAAAAATACTTGGTATAATGAGCACGTATGCTTTATCAGTAATTTTCTATTACAAATATTAGCCAAAAAATATGATCAAAGGAATTATCCGAAACAAAATTCAATTCAAAATATTTATTCAGTAAATTGGCCACATGAGGGCTATTTTACACGTCGGTAATATAGAGTTAATCTACCAGCGCTTTGGAAATGACCATCATTGCGGAGAAGAAGCACCGCAAGAAACTCCAGCAGAAAGTCTAGAACATAATAATACTTAAAAGTAAGTTACATTAAGTAATAATAGGGTAATAAAATAATACAAACAACTTAGTCTCTAGTTAAGTCTTACCATTACTGTATACACTTACATTATGCTTATACAGTAATAATCTGAAATTGATTAAATGTTCAAGGAAACCAGAATTAGTAAACTCTACCCAAACCCTTTGAATGGGTTCTTCAACGTCTCGAGGAATCCCCATTCCCATGATGAGGTTATTTTATTACATAAGAGCATTAATGGAATTAAATTAATTCCCTTTAATGACCTCAACATCATTATAATTTGTATTCCGGTAATAATTATATAATATGTAATAAAGCGTCACAATGACGTTGTAAATAGGTAAACAAACAAACGAAAGCGATGATGCGGCTATATTCAACTAAGTTAAACAATATTGCGTTTGACGTTTTATGTTCTTATTCTAATTTTAATTAATAGTTTTCACTCGTGTTAAGGTGTATTTCGCCAATGCCGAGTTATTTGTAGACACTCCCATGGACTTATTAGAGAAACAAGTCGATGGATGTCACACGCGAAGACAATTGTTCGGTAAAAGAGTATCGCTAATGGAGTAAACAGAAGCACGTGAGGTTAGCTCCACGCGCTTCTGTCAAGACCTAGAGTTTTTTTTTATGGCAGAATACAAACGAGTACTCAGGCCACCTGATGGTGGAGAGTGGAAACTGTGACCCATAGACATTCGCATTCACAAGACTGCAATGCAATCCTAAGACTGCAAATGCGTTGCCAACCCTGAGGACTAAGATGGAATGCCTCTATGCTAGTCATTTCACCGGCTGTCTTATCCCCAAACTGGAACACAACAATGCGAACACTGCTGTTTGGCGGTAGGTTAATGGATAAGATGCTGGTAGCGATCCGGACGGACCCTGCAAAAGTTTTGTTATCGTATTCTTTTAACGCGGCCGCCGTTACTGTCAAGTGAATAAGAGCTATCGAAACGTTTGAAAATACGATAACATACCAAAGGCATGGTTTTACCAAGTAAAATACAGCCCCGTGTAATTAAATCAGTGAGGTAATTTTGTTAATTGTTAAAAACGCTTATCGATTACGCAAACGGTTTTCGTGTGTTGACGTCATTGTAGTTTGCTTTGGAGTAGACGGGACATTCCAAATGTTTCGAGCGATTAAAAAAGTTGGCAAAACTTGTGACAGCTCGTGTTATTAATTGTAAGAACCTGGATTTATTAGGCAGTGAATAATAACTATTAGTGAGGAAGATATGTAAGGACCAAAAAGTTGGGCACGCTATTTATTTATTATTTATTTATTATGAAAATAAGATGAAATTACATCATATATAGGAACATTGGTCCCACAAAACCGTTTGCACAGTTATCGCTAACTTACTCAATTAAATTTCCGTTGTGACACGAAAATTAGGTTACAATTTTACTGTAGGAATATTTTCGTCGCACAACGGAAACTTTTTTTGACTTCGGTGTTTGTATGGTTAACTGCGCTTAACTATAGTCCAACTTTTTGGTCCTTACCCATATGATTCTATAAGAGTATTACTGTTTCCTTAACACTATATAAAAAGGCATCTACAGTAACTCAACTATAGTGCATTCTGTGCATAGGTACATTCAAATACATTTATTTCCAACACATTTTTTTTTTAAATAAATTGCATAAAAGTAACTAGAATTAAATAAATTACATTACTTCGTGTAGTTTTGCTCTGCTAATGTTTGAAACACGTTCCTTATCGTATTATGAACTGAAACAATCCGAAAATAAACATTATAACTCAAAATAGTTTTAGCTTTGAAACAAAATCAGTTTGATTTTGTTTCCTAAATCCTTTTTTTTGCATTTTAGTTTTCGTCCTTTAATTACATTTTATGTTTGAACTATTAAAATAGTTAAAGCATTTTGCTGAAAAACTCCACCAATTTTTAGTAACTTTCGGTATGATAATTAATTGTGCGATTCAAACATAAAGTACCATACATACATACATACATACCGTCACGCCTTCATCCCAGAATGGGTTAGACAGAGTTACAGAATTACCAACAACTCTCTCAACTTGTTGTTAATCCTATAACCACATATTGCACAACAGGATAAGAGGTTTACCATGTGTTTATTAGTGACAGGTTGCAAGCCCATCGCCTAACAATACTACAAGCCTTTAATCCCTTAGTCGTCTCTTACGACTTCCACATTAAGACAAGGAGTGGCACTATTCTAAGCCGGTAACCACACGGCAAACTACCTACATCAAATTAATACTCTATGACCGTCTACAAAACATTTAAATAGCCTGGGGCCGTATTATAGTCTGCTTTGTCGCGGTGGATAAAGCATCCATCAATTTCGCACTTACATGCTTGCCAGATAGTGACAGATGTTGTATCTGCCTTTATCAACATCATAAACATGACCATAATAGGCTCGATAGACTTGACAGAAGCGCGAGGACTTATTTCTCTAATAAGTCCATGGGAGTGTCTATAAATAACTCGACATTGGCAAAATACACCTAAACAAGAGTGAAAGCCATTAATTACAATTAAAATTAGAACAGGCCCGATGGTATCGAATTATTTCTAAAGAAAACGTAAGTGATCCTTACCATGAGTTACAATTATCGTACTCACAAGCGAGTCGAATGCTCTGTTCCTCGCACTCCATAAGAATACTGCGAGGTCTGAAAAGACAGAGCATTAAACTAGCTAGCGAGTAAGTTAATTGTAACTTATGGTAAGGGTACTGGGGTATTCGTTTGGGACTAGGTCAATATGTGTGAGATGGACCCTTCATGCAAATCCCAGACGTTGAATCCCTTACAGAAAAGGCCGTTTTCTCGTGGTCATACTATTTTTGTCCTACTGACTTTCGACGGAGCCCCGCCCAAGGGCGGAGCTCCTGCTTCTAAGTGGTTTTGCCCTTCGGGCATCTGAAGATACCTAACGAACCTAACCTACCTACTTTTACAACCATAATTAGTATTTAGTGATCAAATTTAGGTTCACTTTTTGACTAGTAGGACAAATTAGTATGACCACGAGGAAGTAAGTGAATAAAACACGAAATACTTTCACTTTTTTACAAGGGTCTTATACAGCAAAAACCGGTTAAGTACATGTCGGGCCATGCTATGTATGGTTCCGTATAGCCATCAATACAAGGAAACTCACGCCTTCATTCCCAGAATGGGGTAGCCAGAGCTACAGAATTACTAACAGTTCTTAAAACTTGTTGATAATTCGGTAACCACATTTTTCACAATTAGGCTAAGATGTTTACCTGAGTATTTCTTACAAATACAAGCCCATCGCCTAACAGTAAATACTGTTACTTTATTCCCTTAGTCGCCTCTTACGACTTCCACGAGAAGACATGGAGTATTCTAACCACTCGGAGAAATAAATATTAATTAGTGTTTATCTTTGAAATACAAATTATTGATCCTTTTTAAATTATTGTACCCGGGTTAAAGATGTAAGTGTTTAAATTTCAAGCTTTGCGCCTTTGATAGTTAAGAGAGGGCTCTATTCTTATGAATAAATCCATATCGCCTTTGACAAATATATTGTATTGATTTAACTCGGCCGCCATTACTAAATAAGAACTATAGTTACGATGACAATATGATTACATGTCAAAACCATGGCTTTATTAAGATAGAGGCCTAGGTATTAAGACAGCTAGCGTGACTTTGAATTCTTAATCTGACTACGGAACCCTATAAATGGACCCCATAACCTGTATTCGCACCGTTACCAAATCAATCATCAAAGAAAACCAGTCGATCGCCGTCGGGTCCCACGGCCTTGGGCCTATCAGACCCAAACTGTATTTATAAATGTGCTCATAAAAAACGCCCTAGCAATAAAAAACGTCTTAACGTCTAATAGATTCTAGGCCTCTTACGCCCTTTTTTGCTGGTACGTGTGGACTATTATGTCTTTCTGGGAATCGAATGCGGGATCCGTCTGGTGTAGGGTAGGTCGCGGTCACCTTTCCGGTCACTGACCTTCAATGGCATTCCAGACTGGTATTATTAGTTTGGAAGCTTTTTGGGGTCTTAATTTAATTTGGGTTACGTGAGCTGGGAGGTCCTTATTTAACCTGCAGGGGCCTTATTCTACATTATCTCTCATAATAAACACTAAGTAAATAAATATCAGGGGACAAATCTTACACAAATTGAGCTAGTCCCAAACTAAACTCTAGGCTTGTAGTATGGGTACAAGACAACGATAAACTGGGCGTTTTTCAAAGTGAACAGTTAAGAACAAAAATTAAGAAAATTTAATTTTTCTGCTTCGTCACGAAAATTAGTCATACATTATATAAGTAATTTTCGTGACGCAACGGAAAAGTTAAATTTTCTTAATTTTTGTCCTTAACAATGTACACTTTTTTTGGTAAACGCCCAAATTCAACCTTAAGACTACGATCTTAAGACCGCAACTGCGTTGCCGTTGCTGAGGACCAAGATAGAATGCCTCTATGCTAGTTAGTTCACCGGTGGTCTTATTCCTCCATCGGAACACATCGATGCGAACACTGCTGTACTAGTTACGATTTTAAGTGAGCTAATTTCCATGATGATATAATTTCTAAATTGATATGAACATTATCGTATCATGCATTACGTCATTTTATGGCACACGTGACCCTGAGCATGTCAATAACAAAACAAATCTCTTTCCTAGAAACAGTTATATGGGTATTACGTATATTTAGTGTTTTATCTAAGGAAATACCTACACATTTATTACCAGGAAATGTTTTTCATTAGACGTACGATTTAAAATAATATGGCATTTAGCCAAGGACATTGTATCGCTGAAATCACTACGTATTATAAAACTAAGGCTGTGTCTGTCTGGATTTTCATGCAGTTCTCACTATCAGCTGCAACGGCTGAACGGATTCGGATAAAATTGGAATATAGATAGCTTATAACATGGATTAACACCAAAGCTACTTCCCGAGGGCATAACTAATATCGAAATCTACGAGGAGGAAGTCATTTATGTATGGAACTCACATAAATCGAAGCCGTAGCCGAAAAAAAAAACTGAATCTTTATTTCAATGGCCGTATTATGTAGTATTATTAATAAAAGGGACCTCAGAAAGTAACTTAATATGTTAACGACAGTATTAGTTTATAATATGGTCGGGATTTAAACCTAACAAAAAACAAGAGTACTGGTCCATTTTTGAGCCCGTGAATGTACGTGATGTGTAATGTATACTATATGTTCCTCTAACTATATGTCTGGCGAATCGTAGCTCCATAGTTATTATTGGTTATATTTTATTTTTTCTTGTAGCGTCTCACGTGCTTTGTGCAACTAGAGTAATAGCCCCTATTTGCTAATAAATAAGTTCCATTAAATTTGCACGAGCACTCAAGTTGGTAGGTACCTTTTATCTTTAGCAAATTATTTAGCCACAAAATCGATAAAAACCATGGATACTTTTTTCCTTTCATAACTGTCTCTATCCAACAGATTGCTATGTAGCCAATAATTAGGCTTGCTTTGTATTTAAAAAAAACGCGTCTGAATTACTCCATTCGTTTACTAGCTACGATGAACACACAGACACACTTAAAATTAAATAACATGCATAAATTTCATACCGCAATAAATGCAAGAGCACATAATAAAAACTACATATTTTATATTTTGACAAACAGTCCGAAGGTTGGCCGTGGTCGGGTGACGCAATACAGACCGGTTCTGAATAACAACCGACCCTTCCTGGAATCGAGTCTAGACCGAGGCTGTCTGAGACCTAAATCAATAGTGCACTAGTGTATAGCTAGGACGGGACATGAAATAGCGTTGTACCGACGAGGAACTTCCCGAATTGTGAAAGTCGTGTAGAAATGTTAGGTTATTTCAAAGAATATTCTTATTTTTACTTGACTTGTGTTGTGTTGTGTTGTGTTTATCAGTCTATATGTACAGATGTAGTGAATAATCCTTTCCCATCGCTTTTTGTCGGATTAGTTCGCATTTATCTAGCTTTCTCAATTAGCTTCAGTATCCATCAATAAGCCAACTGAGAAAGCAAGATAAATACGAAGTTATCCGACCAAAAACGATGGGAAAGGATTATTCACTACATCTGTATATGTATGTTAGGTTCCTTTGTGCAGCTCTGAAAACTAAACGCATAGGTCGATTAAACATATGACAGTAATCAAATTCAAAATGGCGGCAACCAGACGCCATTATGCGAAAAAGAATAAATTAAAGTCTACGAACTATGAAAAGTGGGGTATCATTGAATAGGTATTTAAAAATTATCTTAAGGCTTCTTTCATTTTTCATTTTGAATGATTATTTAGGATTTATAACTATTTGAAGATGATTAGCAACAATCTGGTTTTTAAAGCTTGCTTTTTGCTGTATGAAACATTATCGATGCTACCAATTGAAATGAAAAAAAAAACGGTAATTTATTTTGAATGTTTTTAAACTTCTGGAAGTGTTTTGTAACTACTACAGACTGCTCTAGAGTACAAATCTTTTGCCCATTTCGGAAGGACAATAGTTTGTATGGTAACTAAACCTTAAGACTGCACCGAGCAAACGTCGAGCGTCCAGTGGCGCCCTCATTACTATTATTGTGTTTTCTAATTAACTAAAGAATTTCCTTGCAATCAGACGATACTTTTTAGTAGCGCAGGTAAAAACACAATTCGTGGGATACGTAACAAACTTGAATAACAATTACCCTTTGAGTAGTCAGCTTAACGGGAAAAGGTGGCCACTTTTTTCCGTTAAGTTGATAACTCAAAGGTTAATTGTTATTAAACTATGTGATATACCCTATAAGTTTAAGTTTTGCGGGTGGTAGGACCTTGTGCAGGGTCCGTCCGGATCGCTACCACCATCTTATCCATTAACCTACCGCCAAACAGCAGTGTTCGCATTGTTGTGTTCCGGTTTGGGGATAAGACAGCCGGTGAAATGACTAGCATAGAGGCATTCCATCTTAGCCTCAGGGTTGGCAACGCATTTGCAGTCTTGTGATTGCGAATGTCTATGGGTCACAGTTTCCACTTACCATCAGGTGGCCTGTGTGCTCGTTTGTCTACTCGACGCCATAAAAAAAAAATAGTTGTGTTTTTATTTGTAGTACAAAAAATAACGACTAATTTCAAGAAAATACTTTACTTTATTAGAAAACACAATAATAGTAATCAGGGCGCCACTGTACATCCGGTGTACGCTCGGCGCAGTCTTAAGATCCAAAAATTAAAATTAAGTGTTAATCATTCATACAAAAAATCTTAATTTCGGTTGCACAGAGGTTGTATTGTTGTTAACACCCTTCAAAGATGTAGTATTTAACTGATGTTAATTACTTTCATCAACGTTTAACTCATAGGAAATTTGATTTTAATATAGTAGGTATTTATACTGATTAATAACGCTTAAGAAATGATTAAGCATCAGCTTGTATATATTTACGTGTGACTCACGAAGTTAATCCCTTGAAACCTTATTACTTTATTAGCTACCAGCGTTTGGGGTGTTAGTCCCTCTGGTGACGTCACCCATTACCGAGAAAACCCAGTAAGGGTTGAGTAATAGGGAAACCCAAGACAACTTAGTGTGTTGTCCCTAATACATATTCAATGCTTATCGTGTCACAGTTTTATGGTACGGATTGGACGTTCGATCGAACTGTCGAAAATTTCATTCAAAAGTGAACGTCATACGAGTCTTATACGAGTACTTGACGTGGGATATGTAACTAAAAAAAACTATGCCAGCGTTTTCGTATTGCATCACCATTTCGTGTTCCCCCATTAATGATGTGACTAAAATATATGGGTGTCTCTCAGAATCCCTAACAACGTTTATCCTAACACATCGTTTGTCCGAATTTTCATTTGTTCTAAACTAGTTTTCAGCTGAGTCAGATTTTTTTTTAAGTTTTTCTATATATGTATATCTGCGGTTTGTTAAGGTTAGGGTTGTATTAAAACAACACTAAAAAGTTTTAACATTTAAGCAGAAATGGCATAATGACGATTAGGAATTCCATAGGGAAACTACTAATATATATCATCTATGGTAGTCTTATCGAACTGGGTTTAGTGTCGTGGGCTCTTAGAATAATAGGGCCCGTCGGGTCCCTTCGGGTACGCAACCTTATAAACATCGTACCTAATAAAAAACCCACTCCCATCTGGCGCGGTTACAAACAAACGACCGTCTAAGCGTGAATGTACGTAGATTTCCAAGAAACTATTAGCATTTATATTAGCTGTTTCAAATAGGTGTAATCATCGCAACAATGAGCTTATTTACGAACGAAATTACTCCAATGGTAATATTCTTTAACTGATTTTTAATCGTCTAAAAATCATTTTAATAACATAATCAGAGTTTTTACGAAGCGGGATAAACCACTTATTCTTTTTCCCGCTTCTTAAAGAGGCTAAAACTAGTCAACTAGCTCGCGTCCCGATAAAGGAGCCGCCAAGAAAGAAAGTGCGAAAGGCATCGCTGCTTCGGGAGTGCCGTATTTATTTCCCGTGCTTCGAGCGCATTCTGCGGCCATTTGGGAAAGATTACGAGCCTCAGATAATGAAATACTGGCGATGGTATTAAAGATTTGAGCCACGTTTTAAAACATTAGGTCTACTTGCACTGGTCAGCCAACAGACTAACCGTATCTAAAACTGTTACTGTATTATAAGATATTTTTATTTTGTACTAGCTGCCCGCCAGCGGCTTCGCCCCGCTGCAAATTCCCGACCTTCCCGTTGGATGTTTCTATTTTTTCTTACATACAAACCTTACCCTGATAATAACAAATACAACAAAAAATAAATCAGCCAAATCGGTTCAGCCGTTCTCGAGTTATGCGCTCACCAACACATTTTGTTTTGCGATTCATTTTTATATTATTTTGTACTAGCGACCCGCCCTCGCTTCGCTTCGGTTTATATGAGTTTTCTGTAACACCCGTACATAAAAAAATCCGTTGCGTAGTTTCAAAGATCTAAGCATACATAGGGACAGACAGCGGAAAGCGACTTTGTTTTATACTATGTAGTGATTAGGTATTTATTATTTTACTTTAAATTTTGGTCAACCTGCACGCTCTGTCTTTTGTGTTATGTGTTTGGATTTATTGTTTATTATTGTAACTCTCTCTAGTCTGTCTCCAGAGCCTGGAAATTGACAGGATTCAGGCTGTCCCGACAGAGAATACCACCGCAGACCATGAGTCAGATGTCACCCGTCGTTTATTTACTCCTGACAACTTATTTTACTCGCTCAGCTCAATATTTTTGTTGAGGACGTTGACCGGCGATGGAATATTACTGGATTGGAAACCAAGCTTAAGTGCGGTTTTAGGAGTAATTAAGAGGCCACATGATAAAGTCGGTAGTGTTTCACGATCTCCGGGCCTAATATGGCTGCGTCTATATCGCGTGTCAAATGTGGATATAGCATCCGTCACTTTTTGACACGTGTACTTATTTACGTGTCAGAAGGTGACACAGCCATATTAGACCCCCTGGATCCCAATAACCGTAACGCCTTTGTGTCTGTTATTTGGATATAATAAACTTGATCATCTTTCCTTGAGACTGCTAAACGTGAAAACACGATTAAAAATAAATTTTTGATAGTTTTATTTTTCAAACATGACACCTATTTTGAATGTTTTTGGTTGAATCTTCTAAACCCTAAGATCATCAACGATGCTTTTTGATTCAATAGTTGAGTACATGTAACTTTTTAATCCTGGTAAACCGTTTTTTCAATAAATGTGGTTTAAAAAAAAACATCTGTATTTGAATTTGACGCTGCATAAGGCGCGCGCAAACTATCTCCATCTCACGCTCTTCGCGCGAAAACACATCAAGCCATCCCTTTTGATTCGTGTGTGGGCGTGGCAGCATGACTATGAGGCATCTTAAGTCATTGAAATAATCTGAAAATGTCAACTAATCTAAGACACAAAAATATTATGTACTAGCGACCCGCCCTCGCTTCGCTTTGGTTTATGTGAGTTTTATGGAACACCCGTTCATAAACCATCATATTTTATACATATAAACCTTCCTCTTGAATTACTCTATCTACTCTGAAAACTGCATAAAAATCCGGTGAGTAGTTTAGAAGATCTAAGCGAACATACAGCGGAAGCGCCTTCATTTTATACTACTCGTATGTATAGATTACTATATTGTTTATGTAATTAGACAGTTTTCGAAAATCATCCACGATAGTGTTAATCTCTCTGGCCCCCGCGTCGCTATTGCCTAACGCTCTCGCAATCTCAATTGGCTTCAAAGCGTTACAATTGTTTTCAGTTTGTATGCAGACAAGTCTTCGATTTTCAAAATGAAAACAATTGCGATTGCGAGTGCGTTAAGCAATAGCCCCTCTAGTCAAAAAACATTACCTTCCTTCGGCAGTCGGTTAAAACTACATCTCGCAAATCCTTTAGTTAGAAAATAACACAGACTGCAAATAAACAATAATCCTTGTGTTTTCAACTCCCCCGAATTCAGGTCATTGCTAATTATGACTAAAGCGACATCTTGACTTACGACTTGAGACGCGTAATCTGGCTGAAAAAAAAAAGCAAAGTGACTAAAAATATTTGACATTCGATTTTCAAATCTTTGTTCAGGGCTGACGGTTGCATGTTCAATGACAAAATGAAGTCTTTGTAAGTTTAGAGATATTTTCGTACTTCAGACCAAAAGAAACCGTTAGGAAAGGTTCAGTGATACTGTAAGTGTCTTTGGATGGAACAGGGGGTCGATTTTTAATCTCACTGATGATCTTGAAGTCACCAGTGAAAATATTCTCACCGATGACATTAAAATCACAATTTTTACAAAAGTCGTATTTTTTCATATACCTTGACCACCAATATGCAGCTAACCTGCCATTTCTTTTTCAAGTGGCAAGCCATCCTTAAGTGCGAGCGCCACGCTTCTAAGGCGCTCCGCACTTTTTTTTTAATTACAGTGGCATTTGTTTTTTTTTATCCGATGCGAGCCCGGCAGTACCTGGACCCTCCCTTCCCAGGTCTCCGGAAGGGATTTTCACCTCTGCCCTTTTTCTTAAAGTATTTCACGTTAAATGCAAACAAAAGCAAAGACTTTAGACTTTGGCCCTTCAGGCGATTTAAAAAAAACACCTGCTATTTCTGTCATAGACAAGAGTCTAGTTGAGTCCTGGCTAACGCAGATTTTTTCAAATTACCGGTTTTTGTCATAAGCAATCTTTTTTTATTAGTAGTTACTGGAGTTGACCGTAGAACGAAACGTATTTATCAATGTCATGTTACGACGGTTTGTTATTAAAACTGTCAGCTGTCAGTGGCAAGTAATTATTTAAATTGTTTCGGGTTATTTCGTTTACCCCCCTTACTTATAAATGTAGAATAAGCTTGTAATAGTTTATGCCATGCTTTGTCCTTATCTGTAATTGTGACATTTGCATCTGACAGAAAGTGACAAAGCATGGCATAAACTCCAAGCTTATTCCAAGTTTATAAGTAAGGGGTAAGAGTGGTTGGGGGCATCGTGTTCGATATCATGGGTGAGTGAATTTTAGTCCCCGGTGAGTTTCAAAAATAAGATCTTTTAGAATGAGTGAAAATCGGCAAATTTGGGGAATTTTAACCCAAATGGTCGATTTTAACTTATTTCCAAAAGTTCAAAAATCGATCCCTGAGCAGTAAAAACTTATTTTTATGTCATGGAAAAAATAGGTATTTTTGTTCATACACAATAAATACTTATGACGATGAAGAGTTTACGGATCTGGATATACTTAATTAAAATATTATCATATGAATCACTGATAATTTAAATCAAAGTATTGGAACTAATAATTCTGGAATTGTTATAATTATGTTTATCATGTTTATGATATACAACGTATGACAAATCATAGTTTTTTTTTAAGTGTTGGGGGCAAACGAGCCTGTGGCTTACCTGATGGTAAGTCACCACCACCCATAAACACAACAACTCGAGAAGAATTGTCGGTGCATTGCCAGCCAATTAGTGAAATGTACCTAATCTAAATTCCTTGAAGGCAGCCATGCCATAACTGGTTGCAAATGGGTAAGGACCAAATTTTTGGGCCGGTCCAGATGTTAAGTGTTGTCCACCTTATTGGTGACTGAATATTTCGTATTCAAACATTCGAAAACGGTTTTTGAAAGTCACAAATAAAATTTTGACCTATTAAAAATATATTACTCAATTATTTAATTGATTAACTTGTTTAATTTTTCCGTAAGTAATTAACAAACTTTATTATGTTTCTGTACCCCATATAAACTAAGGATGTCCCACCTCCAACTTTCTGGACATACATATTTATTTCTTTTTTTGCTGAATGGCTAGCGTTTGCAATTTAACTTTAATAAAGTCTCCAATAAACAACACAAATGATATTATACTTTAAATTTCAAAGCATTGCTATTTTCTGCTTTAACTTTGAAAACAAACGATGTCACAAAAAATATTTCCGTTGTGACACAGTGGTTGTGCGACGTCATAATTTCCAAGCCTACAACGCAAAACACCCGCTTTTTATTTTGTTAGCATGGCAACTTTGGCTTCTAGCTGGCAATCAAAATGTGGATAGGACCGCCATTTTATTTTGGCTGTCAGTTGAGCATTTCTTAGTTTCGGCAGTGTGCGTCATCAAAATTTTGTGTGTTTAAAGTGGAAAAAAGGTGTTTTCTTGACCAAATTTTCTAACAACGAAAGGTAAATACGAACTATTATATATTAAATGTTAAACTTATCTAGAAGTAGCCGACATTGTAGTTATATTTAACGAGCTGCGACGCTTGTTAGGTTATGTAGTGAACAATTTTCGTTCCTTTGTGCGACGAATGACACAAAGTTGTGCGACGTGTTACAATGGAAATTTGTAAAGGCAAGGACACATGTATTATTAACCGACTTCCAAAAAAGGAGGACGTTCTCAATTCGGCAGTATTTTTTTTTGATTACAATCTTTTATTTAGCTTAGTTACCGTGTTTTTGTGTATCGTGTGGGTCAAACCTTACAGGTTGAATTTGATCCACTTCCGGGTGTCTGATTGAGCTGAAATTTGGTGTACTTATGTAACTTTGGTGACAATGCAGTAATATGGTACCTTGGAGCTGGTCTGATGATGGAGCCAGAAGGTTCGCCACAGGAACTCCTGAACTACTCATGATAAACCCGTAGTGTTTGCGCTCGTTGGATTTTTCTTGACAAGTACTATAGACGTAGATGGTGTCCAGGGTCTGATGATGGAGCCAGAAGGTTCGCCACAGGAACTCCTAAACTACTCATGATCAGGGCCCGTAATTTTCATGCCGTTAACGTAAAAATGACGTCACGCTACATACAGTATGATTCCAATTAGTATTTCTACATAATCATTTGTCATCCTCTTTAGTTGACCGGTATCGATGAAATAATCAGTACATGACGATTAACTAACTGTGACTATTGTCACTCAAATAAAGAACAGATTGTCAAATTATTAAATAATTCATACTTATGGTCCTTAGATTTTAATAGTGTCTTAGTTATTGTTTACATTTGCTATTGTTACAGGAGTTTTGCAACAAATATCCGTTTTTAATCGTAAACGACAGAAACGATTATTGTACTAATTGCGATCAAAATATAACATCAAAAATCAGCACTGTCACAACAAATATGCGGACAACTAAACATATTTAAAAAGAAGAAGGAAATTTAACACAAAAGGAGTTTAACCTGTATCTTACGAATTTTATGATAGCATCAGGAGCTTAAAATACAAAACAAATAGTTTCATTTACGTTTTATGTATGAAGTACGTATTTATTTTTCTACGCGTCAATAGATTACTTGGCTCTGTTGTACATGATTAAATGATTGACGACTAATGATTAACAATTACAATAAAACAATTTGAAATCATACTGTATGTAGCGTGACGTCATTTTTACGTCAACGGCATGAAAATTACGGGCCCTGCTCATGATAAACCCGTCGGGTTTGGGCTCGTTGCATTTGTCTTGATAAGTACTATAGACGTAGATGGTGTCTAGGGTCTGATGATGGAGCCAGAAGGTTGGCCACAGGAACTCCTAAACTATTCATGGTAAACCCCTCGTGTTTGGGCTCGTTGGATTGATCTTGATAAGCAGATGACTAAATATGACGTAAAAAAAACCCCTTTAGGTAGAAAAATCTTGTCCCATAAAACTATTTTAAGACATAATTTTTTATTCAATAGTCCTAGAAATAAAAATGACCTGGTTTGTCGGAAGTTAGCTGGTTGTTAAAACATATTTTAGTAATTATAAATCACATTTGCGGGTCTAAATGGGGGGTCAAAATATCTCAGCTGAGCAATTTAATCGGATGGGGTATCATATGAAACGAATTAGTTTACACATTACAAAACTTTGACATAAGCATATATTAAAAAAGTCCAAAAATAGCAGGTTAATTAATATTAAGCTACCTACGCATAAATATAAATAAATATAACCTAGTATATTCATATAATTAGCTTATTTTTCAGATGCCGTTATCTTCGGCCGAACGATGCCGTAAGTATAGAGAAAAATTGAAACAAGAAAATCCAGTGAAATTTGAGGAAATGAAAAAGAAAAACTACTTTGTTAATAGCATAGCATCAACCAAATGTATATTTCTTAATTTTTTAAGTTTTTTTTATGGAAGAATACCATTATTTTCGTATTAAAAAATCACATGATTAAAAATATGATTTTCATTTTGACTGCCATCTTCAAACCTTGTACACTTATCTTTATAATTTTATTGTGCGACTTTTTTTTCCGGTGTGACACATTCCAGTGTGATTTCCGTTGTGCAACGATGACAAAAATTTGGTCCTTACCCAAATACCGCCGAAGACAGTTCCAGTTTCATACGTTTTAAAAGAGTACACTAGAGTCATTTTTAAAACGATATCGACTACAAAGAATTTGTATAACTTTGACGTAAACGCTCGTATCACCTGTCATTTCACAAATTTTGTCAAATTGTAAAAATTGCCAGTCTGTCTTAAAATGTAACTCGGAGGCTACTAGTTCATTTATATTGCATTGTTACACGTTAACTGATTCGTCATAATTATTTTTTCTAGTTTTTTGTGGCTTTACTCAGTAAAGGTGACGTTTTCAGTCGCATTGGAATTATAAAACGTAAAAAATTAAACTCGCACATCAATTGGTTTAATATTTTAATTATAAATAAGAAATGAGTCATCGTCTGATTCATCTCGAAATTTTCAAAATGTAAAATCTAAGTAGGTACCTATACATTTTAAGCAATGTACAGTTGAAGTCATAAATATACATTGCACGGGAAAATCGAACTGGTTGTACAAGGTGTCGGCTCACTAGTGGTCCAAATGAAAAAAATAAATAGGTACCAAAAAGACCCCCATTTAGCGATTTTTAGTACTTTTGGAGATATTGATCATTTGAGCCGATACCCTGTATAATGACGTGCAAATGAACTTCAACCGTAAGGTAGTAGACCACATATAGACGACGCGCTGGCCTAGTGGGTAGTGACCCTGCCTACGAAGCTAGTGGTCCTGGGTTCGATTCCCGGTAAGGGCAGATATTTGTACCTGAGTCACGGATGTTTTCTGTGTATTTAAGTATATATTTCTCTATATAAGTATTTATATCGTTGTATTTATAGCATAGTACAAGCCTAGAGCTTAGTTTGGGACTAAGTCAATTGGTGTGAGATTGTCCCCTTATATTTATTTATTATTTATTTACATTTGGACGACTGTACCTATTATTTTATCGTAACACCTTTCAACACACGTATTATTACGCAGAATTTTCATTTCATCTAAAGGTTATTTAAGGTGTGGTCACAAAAGTAACCTAACCTAACCTACGTAATAATTTGAGATATCCTGATAACATCATAGTTTCAATAAAAAATGTAAATGATACAATAGGCCTAACATGGCTGCGTTTATCTGCGTTAAATGTGGATAAAACATCCGTCACTTTCTGACACATGAGTACGAGAGTGTCACGCGATAAACGCCACCATACTAGGCCCGCAGATGATCGATGATTGAACATGATTTACTCGACCGCGCGTTTATGTGCAAAGACATGCGCGTGAGTCACGGCCGCGACAATGACTCCTGAGTCACGTTACGCAATGTTTAGACAGATCGGTGACCTATGGTACATAAAAAGTTATGTTTGCAATTAATACTTAGTTAAATAATGTACGATTCGTCATGCCTAGCGATCCGTTTTAAGAATACATAACAATAAAGAGACACTACATGAATTTAACCTTTTTAACGACCAACGTCGAATAAAAAATGTGTCACTCACGCGCCAAACATGTTTGCTATGCAAATTACAACTTAATTCAAACGAGTCAGAGTCCTTTTTTAATGTTTAACTTGGCTTATGGTAGCGTGCCTTCAGTTGTACTCGTACTATAAAATAGACAAAAAACTCTGATAAATATAATGGCGATCCCTTCTTTGAAAGCTAATATCTCTTAAAAGGCTTAACTGATTTTCATAAAATTTAACTTAAAACCACCGCTAGAAAACCTACTTTCTATTTAAAAAAACCACATCTAAATCGGTTCCCCCGTTTAGGAGCTACGATGCCACATACAGATAGCACAGATACACACAACAAATTATAAAAAAAAAAAAAAAAAAAAAAAAAAAAAAAAAAAAAAAAAAAAAAAAAAAAATATCCCTCTTTTTGCGTTGCGGGTTAAAGTAAAGATAAAATAATGTCAAATCCACCAACAAACTCCCAGATATGTAAACTCATAAATTGCTAACTTATAATTATACGTGTTTATATTTTTCTTATTAAAGGTTCCCCTATATTTTAGTTTTTCGGACTGGTAAGTGTTTATTATCGGTTGAGAAACCTTAAAGAATAACACTGCTCGTATAAATCCAAAATAAGCCCTGTCAGGGAATGAACCGGTGTCCTTGAGCTCCCCAGCATGCACAGACAACACTTTACGACCTTTTTGCTTAAATCAAATCCCTTTATGTCTGTCTGTCTGCGCGAGCTAATCTTGGACATCGGGGGTAAAACGTTAACTCGCGTTTATACATTTTTAATGAATGAATGAATGAATGATATTTCGCTCATTGAATACAATACTGACACATTCCAAAATAATTTGCTCTTGCATTAAAAATCTTATATGAATAGCTTATAATTTTAAAATGCAACACTGACTCATTTTGAAATGAGTCCGTTTTGTATTCAATCAACGATTTACTTTCCAAAGTAAGTCACAGTATTCAATTAAACTAAAAATCTTCTGAAATAAGACATGAAATAAAAGATTTTTTGTGACATGGACATAAGGGAAAATTATCAAAATTCTGATTAAAATTATGATAATCTCAGAAACAAATAATTTTCGGTCAAGGTTTTACACCTAATTTGCTTCAAATGAGCTCTACTATGCCTCCCTGAAGGATCTACGTCGACTTAACCTGTAACCCTGTATACACAAATGTTATTATATTTAAAAATAGAAATAAAACGTTAGGATAACAGTAATAACAATAACGATACAAAACTTACATAAATAATTATTAATTTAGGGATGGAATTTTGAATTCAGTTCAGTATTTATAATCACTACATAGTACAAAGCAAAGTCACTTCCCTCCGTCTGTCCCTTATGTATGCTTAGATCTTTAAAACTAGGCAACGGATTTTGATGCGGTTTTTATTAATAGATAGAGTGATTCAAGAGGAAGGTTTTTATGTATAACAAGCTCTGTTTAATGTATGGGTGTTACAGAAAACTCACATAAACCGGAGCGAAGCGAGGGCGGGTTGCTAGTTAACAATATAATGGAAATCAAATTTTGAATTGCTAGCCCGCGACTCCATCCACGTAAAACAGCTATTTATCGATTTTCCATCGAAATCCCTAAGGTTACTATCTCTGGAAACGGTGAAAATTTAGCAAACGAACGGACTTGCAAATATTATGAATATAATAAACATCCATACTAATAATACCTATAAATGCGAAAGTGTGTCTATCTGTCTAACTGTTACCTCTTCACGCTTAAACCTCTGAACCGATTTAGGTGAAATTTGGTGCAAAGATAGTTTGAATCCTGGGAAAGGACATAGGATAGTTTTTTCCCGAAATTCATCCCCTAAGGGGGTGAAATAGAGAGTGAACATTTGTATGGAGCTACGATATAAACGGCAGAAGCTAGTAGGATATAATTTACGTATTCAACTCAGGTTGGACTTTGCATTTCCTCGTGAATCACACAATATATATTTTACGTAATTAGCTGAAATAATGAATAATTAACACTTTAATTAATAATAGCCTCTTCAAAACTTATTCTAATGAGTAATAACTGGTTGATATCCTAAGTGCCATTTTGAGTCATAAAATAAATGTGAATCATGGTATCTGCAACCTTATGTCATGTTACTGCAATATAATAGTGATAACGACACTTACGTGGGAAATAAATATTGTGAATCATTTATTTATTTACATGTATTGCATAAACAAATGACTAGGGACTCGTTTTCTATATAGCTATATCCAATTCATACACATACATACATTAAACTCACGCCTTTATTCCCAGAGTGGGGTAGGCAGAGCTACAGAATTTCCAACAACTATAAAAACTTTTTGATAATTCTGTAACCACATTTTGCACACTTAGGCGAAGATGTTTACCAGTGTATTAGTGACAGGTTGCAAGCCCATCGCCTAACAGTACTACACGCCTTTATTACCAACTCATATGTTTCACTATTGTATTTTTTTAGAACGAACTGCGTTGCAACTTTTTTTAATATTTGTTAGAGGATGGCGGTTCATACTGTGTAGGGTTCCGACAAAGTGTGTCCTCATCGCAACTCTAGCGAAAATGACATTATTCGAATTCAATATTTCCCAAATCTAAAAATATTATAATAACATGTACATTATGATTTTAAAAACCTATCCAATTATACCTCATTCGATGATACAACCTTTAAAAAAATAACTTTGTGTTACATGACATGTATCCCTGGTATCCCATGTATGTTGGAAGGTACCCGAAAAAACATCGCTTTGCTAAAAATGCCCAACTAACTACAGCCTTGTACGGTTGGCCAAGAAAGTGGTCTACCAGTTTTGACAATAGTTTCTGTGGTAACAGGTCATTTTGGTACAAATGCCAAAATGCATAAAAGGTTGAGATGTAATTTTGTCAAAAAGTACAAAATGTTTGTGCCACCAGTTCATTTTGTCTAAATATTTTAAAGGCAAAATATGCTATGGACAACATTTCTTTTAGTCAAAATGTGCACTGCATAGAATTCATTACGGCTAAATTGTCAATTTGTCTGAAAGTTTTCAGGACAGAATACTCTGTGGCCAAAATGTACAAAACGAGATTGACTAAATGTGCTCTAGTCGAAATGTTTTCTCGATAGAATTAATTACGGCTAAAGTGTCAGTTTGTCTGAAAGTTTTCAGGGCAGAATACTCTGTGGCCAAAATGTACAAGACGCAATTGACTAAATGTGCTCTACTTGAAATGTTTTCTCGATAGAATTCATTAGGGTTCCAGTGTCAATTTGACTGGAAGTTTTCAGGACGGAATACTCTGTGGCCAAAATGTACAAAACGCGATTAACTAAATGTGTTCTACCCAAAATGTTTTCACGATAAAATTCATTATGTTGTTTATTTATTTATATTTTTTTATTATGGGAATTCTCTACCCGTAGATATATTTAAAAAAATGTTAACCAATCAAATCAACACGTACTCGAGTAAAGTTCGGTCCATATGGCCGATTTCGTCAGCCAACTGACAAGGACGCAGCTATTCGGTCAAGAAGAGATAGCGTGTTTATCTCTCTTCTAACAGATAGTTACGTCCCTATCGGTTGGCTGAAGAAATCGGTCGTCTGGTCCTGCTTTTCATTTAACGACTTAAAAACATAACGAAATAAACCTACTCTTTTCCAACCTCTACAAAAATACTACCTAGTTAGAAAAAAAAAGTTAGGTAAGTTAAAAAAAAAGTTACTAAAATTATCCAGCTTGACATTTGCACATATTGTCAACGGGACTTTTTAGACACCTTGGTTTCATGACATCAAATCATTATGTCATTTGTTCATTATGTCATGTTTACATTTATATACTTTTTGACCGTTGTACATTTTAACCCATTGAACATTCCGGCACTTGTACCAACATTACCCATTACCATTTTGTCGTTGTTACTTACAAACATGTAGTCATTAATATACTTTTTGACTTTTGTACGATTTGACAAAGGGATTTTCGAACCCATTGAATATTTTGGGATCTTGACCATTTATCTTTTTGTACGTTTTGTCTCTCATACAATTAGGCTCATAAGTTTTTGTGACATTTAATTGTTTTGTCTTTTGTTCATTATAACATGTTTACATTTACATACATTTTGACCGTTGTACATTTTGATAATGAGACATTTTGAACCATTATACATTAATTAGACATTAGTACCAAAATGACCTGTTACCGTTTCTGTGAGCTCTAATTATCGCTAAGGTTGACACTTGTCACTGACACTTGTTATTGCAAGGGAAAATCGAACTTGTTGTACCATGACGCGCAAAGAACTTGTGGTATACCATATTTTTGGCCGACCGTACCGAGCATCAAGAGTCTCTAAATAAAGTCGCGGACAGACGGGTTCCTTTGTTACTATGGACCTCTAAAAATGATGATTCCATTTAATATTTACGCGTAAGTGAATTACTCAATATAAACATTCGACATAACGAGACCTACATTACAACAAGGTTCCAAGAATCAGGGCGCGTTTGCGCAACGAACGTTTGACCTATTTCATTCACTCATTCTATTATGCATTCGCGACTTATTCGTAATGAAGGTGTCACTTGATTTTAATACGTAAATTAAAACCAACTTTTTAATGCGGACGGTCAAATTTAGAACTGATGTTGGTGCGTAGTAATCTGATCGTGACGTTTCGCGACAGCGACGTTTACAGTAGTAATTGTAAGTTTGCGAGCGCAATTGCCAAGTTTGTATGATTAAAATTGGTGAGATTCGACGTAGCGAGACCGCACTCGGTCAAAGTGCGTGATTGGGGTAATGTTTTGATTACGTACATGATTTATTGATTTAACGATTTTGAATATAATTTAATAACTTAATCGATTATCAATACATTTTATCACTGTATAACAGATAGTTTAGATTGGTATAATCCAGCGCTACCACATTACGTGATTGTCTCTGATATTTGTTATGAATGATTCACATACACATACAAAAGCTCACGTCTTTATTCCCAGAGTGGGGTAGGCAGAGCTACAGAACTACTAACAACTCTAAAAACTTGTTAATAATTCTGTAACCACATTTTGCACAATTAGGCTAAGATGTTTTCCAGTGTATTAGTGACAGGTTGCAAGCCCATCGCCTAACAGTACTACACAGCCTTTATTCCCTTAGTCGTCTCTTACGACATCCACGGGAGGACATGGAGTGGCACTATTCTAACCCGGTAACCACGCGGGGAAATGATTACAACGTTCAAGTTAAAACGATCGAACTCATAATTGCTCTAACTTTGTATGTATGGATGATTTAGCGAGAGCATGGAATTGCATGTGTAGTGGTATTCTGTGTGTACAGACAAGAGAAAGAGAGAGAGAAATATATACCGGTCTTGTATAACGTTTTGTTGTACTTATTATGTAGTACCTTACACTGAACAACCAAATGGGGTTGATTTTACTAAATTTTAGGACCTACCCATGTGTTTCGTTGAGGTAACACCTAACCTTAGTAAAAACAACACATTGAAAAAGTTACTTCAACCTTTTTAGTGGTTCACTCAACCAAACTCACGTGTTTGTCCTATTTTAACCATAAAACTTAGTAAAATCAACCCATTTGTTTTTTCAGTGTAAAGGGATAAATTCTCCTTTGTACCACACATCCCTATTTTGCAAACATTGCATGTGCGTGGTGCATTTTTTGAATCAATCTAGATATTCGCTTAATCTATTAAACCTAAAAAACTGTACGAAGAAGGCAAATCACCACACAGGCCACCTGATAGTAAGTGGCATTCCCAAGACTACAATCTTAAGACCCCGAATAATTAAATAAAAATCTATTTTATACCTTACAATATAGTGTTACTATCTGTCTATTTTCTTGCCGTATTTGTCCTATATTTAACCCAGTGTTAGCGAGGCATTGCGCCACGGTATCATATTAAAGGTTTGATGCAATGCGCGTGCGCCGGCCTTCGGGCTGCCATTTGACGATATTACAAAATAGTTGTGCAGTTTGCCAAATTCTAGTCTTTACTTAGGGTACTTGTAGTTTGTTTGGTTTTCGAGAATGGGTCAGCAACTTAATTGACAGAAAGTTATCGACGATTTTATTTTTATGTTAGAAGCAAACCAGTTAGGCTATGTTCACATAGATTTAACTGTTTAATTTGAAAGTTTGTAGAGTTGATTTGTGTTTTGAGAATAAAATGGGAAAATAAATTAGTTTTTGACGGTCTTATTATGCCTATTTAAGTAACTTCAATATTTTTCTCATCGAATCAGCTTACAAAGTCCTATAAATTTATTTAGTTTAAATCATTAATAAATTGAATAACACATTAAATGGGACTAAACTAGGACGTTATGAAACTTTTTTTCTTTAACCCATACTTATATTGAGTTCAAACTTAGTTTCTAAGTAAATACAATAACTAATAATAAATAATACAACCAAGCAACAGCTATCAACATAGAAATGCAGCCATGATTATAGGCAGCATTCCCGGTGGCAGTGGCCTAGGGGACATTATTTGTACTTGTACATACATATAGTTACTTCAAATTAATTGATTTATTTTAGTATTTAGTTTCAGTTATGTTTTATATATTTTCTGAATATTGTTTGTCTTAATAAAAATAAACACGTATAATTAGTAAATACATGTGAAAGAAATGAGAAGGGTATGAATATTATTGTGTGGGTACTCAATTTTTTCTTCTTATTGTTAGTATATTGACCATATTAAACAAACATATTTTTTTAAAAAGTAATGAATGAATAAACGGCCATTTTGCGTGTTCGCGAGCATTCGCCGCAGTGCGCCGGCGCGCGGCCCAGTTTCGTATCCGAGTGCTTGCGCCACCGATAGATCCTTGCATAATGTGGACTATTTCGATACTATTGTTAGTCAAGTTTACTATTGTGTAGCGTAGATATAGTGTATTTGAGTTTCATGTGATCTAAAACAAAAGACAAGTCTTATAACAAAAAGAAGTAAGCTTTCAAGAATGGACTGTGTGACTCATTTGTACGATTAATAAAGTAAAAAAAACAAGTTCTTTTTTTTATTATAATGACCTAAGACGTCAGGTCCGCCGGTTAATTTCAGCCTTTCAGTTCATATAACTTACTAATTCTAACAGATAACTGTATCTCTGCCTGTGAATCCAATTGTTATTCTGAGTATAAGTATAACAACCTATTTTATTTTTCGGACACGGTATTGTTAAGCCACTGGCTACTCTTCATAATAATGAAGCCGAGTAATACATACCAATACATGCCTATTTACTAGGGTTCTCTGTCGTTTGCCCGAAAGTCATTTGCCATAATTCTATCACTTGCCATAATATTCATTCGCCATAAAGGTATTTTTTCTGAAATCGTGCACTATTCAGAATTGTTATAAAACAAACCTAACCTAACCTATTAGGCTTTATACGATGGCATGTAAAAATTACCTGAAAGGTTTACAGTTTCATAAAAATGCCTTTATGGCAAATTAACATTATGGCAAGTGACACAATTATGGCAAATGAAATTCGGGTAAACGAAGTGATCCGATTTACTAGATTATAAGAGTATACATTTTATAATCTGTAGTGGGTTAATTGCAGGCCTCTTTCAATAACGGAAACCGGGTAAAAATGGATTTGCTAAATTTTAAAAATCAATCTATCATATAAAGTTATAGCTGCTAAAAAGTACAGTAAAGAGTTAGCTGGAAGAGATCCCTTAAAGGGATAAGTTCGCCTGTGTACATATTTTTTATATCAATTGTATTGTTATGGTTTTTTTTTTGTACAATTAAGTGTTTACATACATACATATACATACATACAGTCGGTAATTAACATTTATCTCAGAATTAATTAGTTTGGAAACGAGGGAAGTTGGTCTGGATTGTATTAAGAGAAAGGAAGTGGTCTCTGCCTACCCCGGGAAAGAGGCGTGAATGTATCTATATATATATATATATATATATATATATATTATTATTTTTTATGGCATAGAGTAGACAAACGAGCACACAGGCCACCTGATGGTAAGTGGAAACTGTGACCCATAGACATTCGCATTCACAAGAATGCAATGCAATCTTAAGACTGCAAATGCGTTGCCAACCCTGAGGACTAAGATGGAATGCCTCTATGCTAGTCATTTCACCGGCCGATATATGTATTATTTAGAAAGATATATCTGCTACTACTCATTTATTCTTTGTTATCATAGATCTGCGTTCATTTCCTCCTCTTATCGCCTTGAAGCATCGCAGGAATGCACTTCCGACGCCTGCGCCAACGCAGCCTCGCAGCAACCTCCGCTAGTCACGGAGAAAAATCTATTTATAGCCCGCATTAATGCAATAGTGGTTTGGTCATCGCCTGGGTAATAACACTAGTAACTAATAAGTAATAACTAGTAACGTTTTAGTTAATTTACAACCGCAATGATTCAACGTTTGTGCGCTAGGTAAAAATTAGTTCAATTTTTATTTTTGTTCAGTGAAATGACATTATCAAACCATGAATTAATGATACCTATATGAAATAAATAATGCACGTTAATAATTTGAACAATGAACGAATTAAAATGGCACAGTGGCCTAAAAAGTAGGTTAATAGCAAAGAATAACAATTACATGAAGTCTACGACGTACAAAACTTATTATGAACATTTGAGTTTATGTGGCAAACGGTAAAAAACTTACAAATGAAAATTAAAACTAAACTAAAAGTAAGAAGCTATATTTTAAAAAAACCCCTGCGTCATTGTCCTAAAAATGCTGGCAAATCTACCGCTAAAACCGTAAATGAACAAGTCTAGAGCTATAAAAAAAAACAATTGAAAATTCTTCCATTCACAGTTGTTATCAAATATGGTGTTCCCCGAACGTTGTCTGTCTGTACGCGTTATCGCAGACAAATGAGACTTGATTGACTACGAACCAAAACTTATAAAATAATTCTAAAGTGATAATATAGTTATCACCCGCGGCAGTCAATTATAACAGGTGTCCCTCGGAATCCCTAACAAAGTTTGTCCTAACACATCGTTTTTCCGAATTTTCATTTGTCCTAAACTAGTTTTCAGATGAGTCAGCCAACTGTTCAAGTTTTTCATGTATATCTGCAGTTCGGTTAGGTTAGGTATTATAATGACACTAAAAAGTTTTAAAATGTAAGAGGAAATAGCGTTAGAATTAACAAAAATTCGGACAAACGATACATTAGGACAAATGACGATTAGGGATTCCATAGGGGAAGCATTATAACTATGTTGATGGTGTGCTCTCGTATTTACTCTGTGGGAAACCTTCTTCCAAAAAGGTTGGCTCCGTTAACCACATGCGAGCAAAAAATATCGATGGTGTCATAATGATGACGGTGTGATGTTTTTATAATTTAGAAGAGTTTTTTGCGTTACAAGAGTGAATAAAATCTGTTAGCCTTATATTATTAAATTTCATCTGTTATTATATATTATAACATAAATTGGATTTCCTAAATAAACATGTAACTATATTATTGTGTCTTGTTGCAGTGCCCTTGCAGGGTTTATGTTGAAGCTACCTACTGTATTTTTAAGATCTCATTGTACAACATAAAGCAATATATGAATATGACTATGACTTTGACATTTTTCACAGAATTGAAACAGTCGTATTTGTTGAAATGGGCTGGACAGCATCATCATCAAAGCAAAAACTAGACCAAGTGCGGGTAGTTTGAAAAACTCACACGCAGTATAAATCTGGGGTACACCTACCTAGTAAAAAAGGGTTTAACTCTCCTGAAGATCACGTGATAAAGAGTTTTAAGTCTATTATGCTTCGTTTATGTATGTACCTTTTTTTAGTACGAGTTAATTCGACTTATACCCTTCTTCACTCCAGAATAAGCACCAGCCCGCTTCAGTCTGCTCGTGACCACGACCGTTGCAACACTATCAAAACGTCCAGGTATATGCAAGCAAGCGAGGAGTTGCATGCAAATTAGTGCAAAAGCTATATAAAGTTATGTATTTTGGTATACATTAAACATACATTAAATCACGCCTGTTTCCCAGAGGGGTAGGCAGAGACCACTTCTTTCCATTTGCTACGATCTTGACAAATTTCTTTCGCTTCTTCCACATTCATACATCGAGTCATCGGTTTCGGGTACTTAAGATTCGGCCCTTTTCCAGTATTTCTCCGATTTGACTCGAATTTATTAACTATTTTGATATTATATATAATATTACTAAGTACCAATGTGTATAATTTACTGGGTACTTAAATGATTTGAATCTGCATTCAATTTTCCCTACACATGAACAAGTATCGGCTTCAAATCAAATGTTTGTAGCTAAGTGGTTACTACAATATCAAGCAAAAACCTATTTCTTGACACATTTTGTTAAAAATCGTTTTAAAAACGACCTATATTCGAAGTCTGCGTGGACATCACTCTCAAACCACATGTGCCTTATCAGCTTCAATTGACACACCAACACACTGATAACGTCGCCCCTTGCGTAACCAGTATGATGTAACAGCTGATACAGAAGGACCTATTTTACAATTTATATTTTAAACTTTTAAAGTATACCTACAATGTTACAAGTTTAAATTAAGTTTTAACACGATGCAAACAAAGATAAGTTTGTAACAAACTACCCATCTGATGACATCGCTGACACTAGCCCTCTATTTCGGTTTTCTATCATTTGCCAAAATTCCAATTGCATTGCCATAATTGATCACTTGCCATAATATTAATTTGCCATAAAGGTATTTTTTCTGAAACCATGAACTATTCAGAATTGTTAAAAAAACTAACCTAACCTATGTCACAATGCCGTTCTTAAACTGCTTACTTGTACTGCATTTTGTAAACAAAACGCTTAACTTCACTTAAATTCACATTAATAACACAATGACATCTTATATGGGTTGTTTACTAATATTTAAACAGAACCCACAAACGAATAGCACAATCCCATAGTTTGAGGTGTGAATATTGACATCTGTCATAAATCTGGTTCCCCTATGGATTCCCTAATCGTTATTTCTCCTAATGCATCGTTTGTCCGAATTTTCATTTATCCTAAAGCCATTGCCGCTTAAAATTTAAAACTTTTTAGTGTTGTTATAACACAACCTAACCTAACCGAATCGCAGATATAATTGGAAAACTTACAAAGTTACTTGACTCATCTGAAAACCAGTTTAGGGCAAATAAAAATTCGGACAAACGTTGTTAGGGATTCTGAGGGACACCCTTTAAATCGACTTTGTCAATTGTTAGCGACCCTTAGTCGACAGATGGCGTTACTAGTCATTCTTAGTTACCATTTCTAAATTATGAAATTAGCGTCAACTTCATGTAAATAATATTATATTCGCTCATTAATTTTAATAGTAATTAAATATTTTCATGACGCGAATTACTAGCACAAACAATGATTATGCCACTCAAATAGACTTGACATCATATAACCATGCATGGCCATAAAATATTTTTCAAATTTTAGCCGTTTAATTACTTACTACACTTCCAAGTAAAGTAAAGGAATCGAGCTACTTAGTACAGAATTTACATTGAAAGTGGCTCGATTTCTTTGCTCCCAAGCATGGTTAAAATTAACATTGAACCAGTCATATCAACAAACAAACAAACAAGTCATGCAAAAAAACTTGTTAAGCAATATGGCCCTTGCGGTCAGCGGCAGCACAAAGGTGAACTCGATAGGCAAATTTGATAAAAACCGCAGAATAAATCTATTTATAATTACTGCAATAACATATTAAGGATAATCTCTCATGAAAATATAATATTATACGAAAATAAGTTGAATTTGGAAAATCCAAGTTCCATCTTTCAGCAGTTATGCATTATCCATTTTGCTCATTTTCCCATTTTTTGGCTTATATCAATCAATCCCTGACATTTGCTGGCACTGGCACGTTTAACTATCACCCGTATTCACAAATAATACTTAAGGGATCTTTCGCTGAGTAAACGCACTGCGCTCAATAAGCTCTGTCCTTTTCACCATCCTTTTGTTTATGAAATGATTTGAACTTCGCTGTGCGTTCGTGATCACTATGAGACTGAGAGAGTCCGTGGTGAATGTCTACGTAGTGACTCGTTACATGACATCCATAACTCATGAAAGAAGGGAAACCATAGTGCCCTTTTACCCGACTGCCGAAGGATGTATGTAAGTATGTATGTAAGTATGTATGTAAGTAGGGCGCCTGTCGTTTCGCATAACGTTTTTTGTCCTAAAAATGTTTGGTCGAGAATGTTTGGCATACTGTTGAATGACATACTACTCGTTTGTCCTAATATTTTTTGCGCATACTCATTTAACGTCCTAAAGCAAGTTTGTCCTAATATTGATAACTCTAAAGTCTAATTACCTAAAGCATAATATTCCTAACATGAATTGTCCTAATAATTATTTTGCCTATTATTAAACTGGCTACAATTACAGCATTCTACCTTCAGGCAGGTCATATTTCGGTTAGGTTAGGTACGACGACGAGCGAAGCGAGGAGGAGTGTTAGGTAGAACGGTGACCCTAACGAGCGAGCGAAACGCCAGAACCAACAAGTTTGACAAGGTTAGTTTTAGCACATTAAATATTAGGAATATTACAATTATGCACATCAATCATTCGACAGTTGAATCTTAGCCACATCAAACGATAGGACAAATAATATTTAGGACAAACAATAATAGGAGCAACAATTTCGGACAATCAAAAATATGCGGAACAAAGTGTATGCCACACGTTATTAGGACAAAAGACGTTATGCGACACAACGATAGGACTAATAATTGTATGCCATTCGATATAGACCCATGTAAGTATGTATCTAAGTATGTATGTAAGTATGTATGTAAATATGTATATATGTATGATCGTCCCTACATTCCCTCGTAACTACTCATTAGATTCGTCTTGATGGGGCGATTATCACTGGGTACGTAAAAATCTTAAAAAATATTTTACAATCGGATTTCGTCTATTTTAAGATTTATTTATCACAAGTATATCGATTTTACTGTAAATAAGATATTCTTAAAATTTTTTTTTATTCCTGACGATCGCAACACGACTCTTTAAAATATATAAAAACCACTTTATAATAGCCTGTTGTCACTTTCTGACGAGTATGTAATTGCGAGAGTGACGAATGCCTTATGCACATTTATCGATGTTCCAAAAAAAAATTGCCGGCTGTTTCATTAGTCCGAAAAATAAAACTCTGATCCCATTAACTTTTTAATATGCTTAAAGAGATATACCTACACAACCTGTAGGTTTGGTTAGGTTAGTCTTATTTCAATCCAGGTTTCAGAGAAAAAAGATTTTCGGACAAATAAAAATTCGGACAAAAGTTTTTCGAACTTAAGATAACAAATGAGAACAACAGATTGCATCGCTTGTTTCCAAACTGGCTTAAAACGTTACGACACCAATACTGCCCTCATAAGCCAATAAGCTGTAAGTCTGATTCAATTGTCAAAGTAGATTCAATCCTGTTTTCGTAGTAATGAGGTTGTGATTGCTACAGGCGTTTTATTTGAGATGCTGCTATTTGGCTTAAAAGGGCAGAATAGCGTGCGTCCAGGACATCCCATTGTGGTCCCAATCTACCAATTGAGAGGTTACGTCAGTTTATTGACGGCGGCGTTTTGACACGTAGGACGTTGACACGGGCGTTCACAGTCAAAGTAATAAAAAGTCTGTGTTTATTAAAGACAGTCCAAATTTTATATAAGTTCAAGGACCGTTATATGATGTAATTGCTGGTGTGTGAAAAGAAAGATTAGTATCGGAACTCCGTCAAATAATGCCTAAACTAAACAAAACAGCCAAGTTTTTTTTAAAGATACAATACTTTACCAGGTTCCAGTTTTTATTAAGTAAATATCAGGGGACAATCGCACACAAATTCATCGCTGAAAGCCTTTATTAAATATGGATTGCGATTAACATACTTATATAGAAAAACAGTCGGTAAAAAAACGTCTAAAAAGTAAAAAGTAATAATATTTTTTACTTGTTAGACATTTTTTTACAGACTGTTTAGAGTCTTTAAATTTTCAATAAAATTTTTCTTACTTCACGCTTTTTAAACTTTAAACCTCAATATCTCAAAAACGGCTAATCCGATTTTGATAAAACATGTCTAAGAACACTCCCAATTAATTCACAAAAAAGTTCGGAGTAATGACGAGTATAGTCACAAATCGTTATTTGTATAAAAATTCGAAAGACCAATTTTATATGAGCCAATATGGACCCCTGTAGCTCTGCCTACGCCACTCTGGGAATGGCGTGAGTTTACGTATGTGTGCATCTTGTCTAGCTCCACTGGTGTTCTTATAACCACCTGCATTACCAAACGCCCGGTTCGCCTCTAAAAACCAGCCCTCTACTCCAAAGGGCCTGCTATCTCCGTGAGGTAACTCTTGCGCAAGCCTCAAGGATACGCTGCTTGCGCCACAAATGTCTCGCGTTAGGAAAGGAGCGCCATGTCAAGGTGCCCGCGCCGTTCCTTTCGATTTGTTGGCTAATGGGATAAATGCCAGGCGGTTACGACATTAGTTTTGGGCCCTTAATATGTCCCTCGTATTCATATTCAGTCTTATTAAATATCATTTGACGTGAGTGTGGAGGAAGCGAGGGAAGTTCGCCTGGATCGTGGCAAGTGGAAGTGGTCTCTGCCTACCCCTACGGGAAAGTGGCGTGATTGTATGTAATATGTATGTATGTTGCAAAAAAGTGCACAAAATATTTGGTCATTGTAAGTAGCAAGTTTTATTGGTCAAAGTATAAGTAACATTATAGGCAAATAATTAGTACACGTACAGGCGAGTAAATTTATCTGTAATTTGAAGTTGGTTCTCTCGTTGTCTATTTTCAAGTGTAAGAATGAGAAAGCGCTAAATTTATCTGTCAAATTTGCTTTACTTGTCGATTGTGAAACAGGCGCTAAATATATGTTTTAATCGAATTGAGCATGTCACCGTGTTATTTGTCTAAAAGAAAATCATTAAAATAATTGTCAATTAGCAATAACATTACTTTATTTTGAAATGTTATATGTCACAAGGGTAAGACTTAAGTAAAGTAACAAAATATTTATATTTATAGTCAAGATTTATAACTCTTAGTTAGCTGAATAAATTTCTCTCTTTTCTTTCATCTTTTAGCTATTTTCGAAAACCGTTAAAATGTATAGGACTGACGTAAGTTAGGCGCCTAACCAGGATGCAAACGCTACTAACGTTTTTATTAGGGTTCCGTAGTCAAACTAGGAACCCTTATAGTTTCGCCATGTCCGTCCGTCCGTCCGTCCGTCCCCAGTCTAGCTCAGAGACTCATAGTACTAGAAAGCTGTAATTTGGCATGAATATACATATTAGTCACGCCAACAAAGTGGTAAAATAAAATTTTGAAAAATATTTTTTTTTAATGCACCTCCCCTACACGTAACGTGGGGATGTCTTTTTTTTTCTTGCCTACCCCATAGTGTGGGGTGTCGTTGGATAGGTCTTTGGATCCGTTTATGAAATATTAAGCTTTAAAGCGCTATTTTTTGTTAGAGTCAAGTGTCCCCCCCCCCCCTACAGCCAAAACTACAAGTACTAAAAATCTGAAAAAATTCTTCAACGAAAGCGCATATAACGAATTTTAAAGGAAAACTATCACGGCTAAGTAGACATGATTAGTTCCTGAGATACAGGCGACTAAAGTGTTTATACCTATCAAAATCGCCTATGATAACTTTGATAGAAAAATTGTTAACGGGGGGGGGGCCTGCACGCGCGGGGGAAGTCGAACTCTCCAAGTAACAAATCGAGAGACAGCCGCGCTCATGAGCGCGAGCGCCTAGATGCTGTTCGGACGTGCCCCGGAATGCTACCTACAAGTTTGCGAATTGCGATCTGAAAGTTTAAAAATTTTCGATTAGATTATTGATTTGAGTTGAGTATCGTTTGGAAAACTTAAAATTCTATTTACGGGCCCTTGTTTTGTTTTCAATTTTTATTAATTACTTTATAAAAGATTAAACTTTTATTGTAATTTAAAGTGGGTTTGAAGCAGTTTAGATACCTAACTACCTACATAGGTATACTGATCTCACACTTAAAGGCTCTTGTTTGAGATATTATATACGAATTTATAAGAAAAATAATCATTACTTAGTAGACTTAATTAGTTCCTGAGATACAGGCGATTAACGGGTTTATACCTACTAAAAATCATCTAAGACAGCGCCAAATAACTTTAAATAGAAAATTGATTCATACATGTTGATTTTTGAGATAGTTTTTTGTGTTTGTCGTTACGGCTTCGGAACCCTACACTGAGCATGGTCCGACATGCTCTTGCCCGGTTTTTGTTTATCGCTTACAATGAATAGAAGGACATTCTTGTGCGTTACGATAAGTAAACCACGTGGTTAACTGTCATCTTATACGTACATTTTTAGCGACAGAAAAGAAAAACATTAAAACTAATAATAATAATTTATAAATATCAGGGGACAATGTCAGATTGATCTAGTCTCAAACTAAGCTAGTTACGCAAATTATCGTTTGAAAAAGATACATTTTGCCTAACAAATTTCGTCCAAAAGGCAGAATACCACATAAATGCATAGCAAATAGCACAACTCACGAACTAACTCGTGCCCAACATACCAATATTTCCCCTAACCGGAAATAGAACTCAAGACCGCTAGCTTTTTTTTTTTATGGCATAGAGTAGACAAACGAGCACACAGGCCACCTGATGGTAAGTGGAAACTGTGACCCATAGACATTCGCATTCACAAGACTGCAATGCAATCCCAAGACTGCAAATGCGTTGCCAACCCTGAGGACTAAGATGGAATGCCTCTATGCTAGTCATTTCACCGGCTGTCTTATCCCCAAACCGGAACACAACAATGCGAACACTGCTGTTTGGCGGTAGGTTAATGGATAAGATGGCTAGATCCGTACGGACCCTGCACAAGGTCCTACCACCCGCAGATTACATACATACATAAACTCACGCGTTTATTCCTAGAGTAGGCAGAGCTACAGAATTTCCAACAACTCTAAAAACTTGTTGATAATTCTGTAACCACATTTTGCACAAATAATTTGAAGTTGAGTGAGTTCCAAGTTTGTAAGTAAATTACAAATCTAACAAAATGTGATGAAAACCGTTTTCAAAATAGTAAACCGCAATATTGATGCAACTAATGGTTCTCATCAGCTGAAACAAAATCAATTAACACTCGAAGATTGCAAATGTTTGGTTTCCGCGCTCCGTCGCACTCGGCTCAAAGATGACAACAACAAAAGAGCTGACTCGATGGTAAGTGCCATTTACAAAGGTAACTTAGCCTTTGTAAACGGCACTTACAGTAAAACTCAACCAATATGGCTTACCGATGTACCTGCGCAGATGACATTTCGAAGCGCGGGAACCAATCAGCGTAGCGTGGTTGAATTCTATGCTATTATTGGTTATTAGTGACGCCATTTTGTCGCGCGCCCGCGTGTCATTCAGTCAGTTGTCAAACGTGCGTGAGTGAGATGGAAAAAATAGATGCAATTTAATTTGCACCCTATAACTATTACGTACAGGTCTGATCATGGGTTAATCGTGCTTTCGGAAATCATCGTAATCGTTGTTCGTGTCTGCGCGAACGAATATTCACGACACGCCATATCGGTTGTGTTCGACTGCACCTTACCTTCTAATCAGTAAATTATATTGATAAAAGTTATTTTTTTTATTATTTTTCTTTCTCACTTGGCTACCAGACAAGGTTTAGGTCCTTTTAAGTATAACAAATACCTGTCAGGAGACCCGGCCATCACATGATTAGCGTAAGTACAGGTCGATTCACAAGAGTTGGCACGAATGGATTGAATGAGTGAATGAAAGTATACTAGTGTGTAAAATAGTAACAGGTATTCGGTTTGAAATTCGAACATCGGTTCAAAGGACAGCACAATGGTAGGTGACATTACTTTCGTTCAATCCATTCGTGCCAACTCTTGTGAATCGACCTGTACATTTTAGAAACTAAAAAACAAAATTTAAGAGAACTTAAACTCTTATGAAACCAAGTAACAAGTTTTTTATCATACTTTTGGGGTACTTATTAATTTTATGGAAACACCTTTTAACAAATGTATTATAATGCAGAATTTTCATTTCATCGTACTTAAAGTAATTTGAATCTGAGTTAATTATGTAATTAATGTTTAAAATATCCTGGAAACATCATACACCATGTCACCATGTCATGTGGACCGACGACCTGGTGAAGATCGCGGGAAGCCAATGGTCACGATTAGCACTAAACCGTGTAGATCCTTGAGGAAGGCCTATGTCTAGCACTGGACGTCTATTGGCTGGGACGGTATTCTAGGCGCTAAAAACCATATCGTCTTGATCTGTAATCGTATTGTGAACGTATTGATAGCTCTTATTTACTTGACAGTAATAGCGGCTGACGTCAAAACAATACCGTAACAGGTTAAATACGATATGGTTTTTGCCGCCGGGTGTCATCATCATCATATCAGAGGCCCTGATATGATGATGATGACACCATTACATCTAACGTAATGTTTCGTATTGACTCTGTGTTATTAATAAGATCAATCAAATTCAACACCCTGCATCACTCCTCCTATTGCCCATGGTCACAGAATAAGTAATAGTACAAGTACCATGGTCTAGATCAGAGGTTCCCAAACTCTTTTGTTTCATAGACCACTTTCAAAATTTTGCTGGATCCGGTGGACCCTGTGCAGCTACATTACAACCAATTTCCAAAACTCGAAAAAAAAAGTGAACATTAGATCTATCCATGGAAACTTGCGTTGTTGCTGAGTTTCAACGACGAATTAACAGTTTTCGAAATAAAAGTTAGAATTGATTGCTTGATAGGGCTAATTATGTACGTAATAATAAAGTCGACTATGTGTTGTACTGAATATGGAATATGCACATTTTTACAAGTAACAGTCGCTGAACTTATTATATATTATCTGCCTATCTATATTGATAGGATAAATCAAGCTAACATTTTAGTTCTTCACTATCGAACCCAAATTAATTTTCATGCACCCCCACTTGCGATTGTGGACCCCCATTTTTTGTCACCCCCAACGTAGACCCCCGTCGAGTCTCCCGTGGACCCCTGGGGGTCCACCTGGACCACTTTGGGAATCACTGGTCTAGATTCTTACCTACAGATAGAAACGTATGAAAGAACTCCTTTACGGTGAATTAACGCAGTATGGAGGGAATCCCATATTCGATGGCTTGTCAATGACATGCTACTTGGAGACAGGCGTGCGTCAGAATCAATGTAAGGAAGGAAAGAAAGCTTTGGTTATTTCCTTAGGAAAGAGCAAACATTGAATACTGTGTATCCTTAAGGAAGAGTTGATAGCTTCGACTGCTTTCATGAGAAAAAGTTTTTTTTTGTATCCATGGGGATAAAGTTACGGTATTTACGAGAATATCAAATTGATTTGTGGATTTTATTCGTCGTTATAAAACAACATGAATTATACTTAAAGGGATAAGTTTTCCTTTGCACATAATTTATTTTCGTATGAGTGTTTTTTGTGTAACAATTTCTTTTACAATGCGTTGTAACAGTTACAACGCATCGTCAAAAAATTTACACTCGTCAAAATTAGAATCCTTCATTTTGTTAACATATTAATTAACTTAGTATTTTTAGTAGAGTATTATTTTGCTGTTTAATATCTGTATTTGATCGACTGGTAGAGAATGATATTACTATTATACATTAAGTCCTTCATTTGTACCTGTTCTTTGCCATACATTTTAAATAAGAATTGACATTGTAGAGTTGATAGAGCTAAGTCTACCTTCATACAAATGAACAAAAAGTCAGACCATCGAGTGACGTAACATTTGCAACACTCCTGCAATTTGCTTGCCAAATGCATTTAGGATTGCACGAAATATAAATTGCATGCTTATTTGGGCATGTTTTGTGCAAACTTGGCGGATTAGGTAATTAGGGACGGGAAAATTACATTTGGAAGCTAAGTGAAACGTCTATGGTGGTAGAGCCTATACTTAGTTGGTTCAATTTAGGGTGATGACTGTGACAGCTTGTACGTATCTATGTGTTACGCTTGTTTCTTCAGTTATTACTAATACTACATTGATACAAAGTTAATGATTATTTTCAATAATTGAATGAAATCTCAAGGGGACCATCTTTAGAGATCAAGCTCTAGGTTTGTATATGGGTATTAGACAATGATAAACATACTTATATATGTAGATAAATACAAATAAAACATCCAAGACTCAGGAACAACTACTCGCGCTCATCAAATAAATATTTTCCCTTGACAGAAATCGAACCCGAGACCGCTAGCTTCGTAGGCAGGGTCACTACCAGGGCGTCGACTAAACGATTAGGTAAGCACTTTTCTTTGTATGCTTTACTTATTAATACTCAATAAGCGCGATTTCGGTAATTAAAACATGTTCTCAACAGGTAGGTATGGTCAAGGACTTCAATTCATGAACCACAATAGAACCTTGTCGCATAAAATCAACGCTTCATTCCCATGTAATTTCTATCTCGCCATTTGTGCTGTCAGTATGACGAGGTTCTATCGTGCATCAACATTTAAAGTATTCGATGGTAAGTAAAATCTTATATAAATTCCACTTTAAACTAACAAAAGTGTTGAACTTTATAATAGAATAGGTATGTTGTTATAACAGTATTTTTATTCAATTTAATACATATTTATCCCAACTATACTCGGAATTAGTAGATACCTCAACTTTATCCCCATTCCTTTATTGTTAAGAGTTATAATTAATAATAACAGTAACACTTACACTCATACGGCCCATTCTGACAAGATGGCGCCACCTCCCCATCAAGAACTAATGAGTAAGAAAACTTCTGCGGGACAAGAACTGTTTCATCATCAGGACATGCTGGATTGTATACTGCCATCGGTACCGTGAAGCAGGTACATCCACTTTCAGTAGCAGTGTTCATAGGCAAGTAACTTGACAAAGAACTTGAAAGAGGAATCACTGTAGGGGCAGAAGGAGTATTGTAGAAATTTCCAGAAACTTGAGTATTTCCAGAAGATCCTGGTGTGTTACACAGATTTCTGGTACAGTCTACTGTGTACGTGTTTTCTGCTCCTGTATTGGAACTTCTAGAAGGTCCTGTTTTGGTATAATTATTACCAAGGACATTGTTCTCACTTCCAGCATCTCTTGTTCCCTTGTAGTTCATACCCTGTTGAATTCCAGCACAATTGTTCCCAGGTCTTGCTCCAGAGAAGTTATTTCCTGCCCCATTGTTGGTATTCCCTGTTTCACTATACCTGTTTCTATCATTGGTGGAACCAGGGTACGTATTGCCGGAATTAATTAATAAATTTATTCCTGAATTTAATTTGCCAGAGTCAGTGCGTAATAAGCCAGAGTTATCAGAAGTTGCTGCGTAAGTGTTGCTGTATGGAACCATGTTGCCATTTGATACTTTACCTTCGTTATGATTTTCTTGTGTATCCTTTCTACAATTGGTTTCTGGTACTCCAGTGTTGCCATAAACAGCTTTTCTGGGATAATTTTCAGGATTCGCTTCGAATGTTTTTTTAAGTTCGTCTTCGTTTAGGGGATAAGTCAGGATACTGCTGCAGAGGGGGCAGCAGTTCGGTTTTGGTGAATGCAGGAATATTGGTCCATCGTAGTTTTGGATTTGTACGTTGGTTTCTGGCGAAGGTGCGGCGAGAAGGTACGATAACTGTAAAAATACATTTTTTTTTATGTGAAACGTGTTTGTGTATTTGTTGTATCTTAAAAACGCATGCATGCATGTTTGCATGTTTTACTGCAAGCGTCTTTTTAGTATGATTACCTAATAGTACAAACCGTGAACCAAAAAACTGCTCAAAAACATGTACTTATCAAAAATACACACGACATGCTTATTTTACTAAACAAAAACGGTTTTTGTTTGTTAAATGTTGAGTTCTTTATTAGAAACTTTATAAAATAAAGCTTTAATTGGGATAGGCTAAAAAATATAACTCGCAGTGTTTACATTGTAATTCGTAAGAATACGTCATTTTCATTAATTGAAGAGAACCAATTTCATTAATTTTGTATTTGACCCGATAGTTTTGTTTTAATATATTTATTTATTTAGCAAACATTTTATGGATGACATGATTATTTTAAATTTGCGTTGGCATTTTCTAATAAATTAAAAAAAACATTTAAATGATCTAATGTTAAAAAGTGATTGTAAATAGTGCATTAAAATTCGGCTTCAAGCCGAAAACAAAAGTCAAACAAAGGTTAAATATACTTTTATCAAAATATCCGAAATATATAAATATTTCAAAAACTAAATAATGCAGAACAGCTTTAAAACCCTATTCCTCGAAATGGTTTTTGAATTGGAGTAATAAATTCGCTACAATACATAGATAACAATAATTGAATAAATTATACTTACGTGAGAACAAAATATAACACACAGAATAGATCGCATTTTGTTGGAGAACTCGTTTACACGGTAATTCAAGATCAATGATTTTGTATACCCATAACGAGTATATATCATAGCACCTTATCGATTATCGATACATTGCACATATTTCTCCAAAAATGCATATCTTTGCCAATCGGGACACGTACAAATTTCGCTAATAAATTGCAACACTGAAATTTCAAGAGAAGTGCGAAATTCGTGTCAATTCGTTCGTGTTATTCGAATTAAAGAGACTAAGGTAACGGCGCCTATTACCGTGGTACTTAAGGAAGTTTTCAAAAGAGTCCAAAAAATTAAGGTTATCAAAGCTCCTAAGCGACCAAAAAAAATTTTTTTATTTAAGAGTGTTTATTGAACTTTTAGCGTCGTAACTTTTTGGACTCATTTTACTTTATTATGTATTGTAAAATAATTATTGAAACCAAAATACCCAAGTATTCTATTACCGTGGTAATACACAGGTTGTGATTCTATTACCGCGAATTCAGCTTCCATTACCGAGGGTATAAAAAGCAGCAATTTTCTACCATCGGTAATAGGCGCCAGACTCACGATTTGGAACTTAATACCGTGGGTTAAAAAATAAATAATGGCTTGGTTCCGTATATTATTTTGTACATCACATTTTTAAGGAAGACTAAATGAAACGGTAAAAATATGATTGTACTTAGGATTTGTATTTCGTTTTTAAAAGTTGTTACAATTGTATATAGATACTTGGACCTTTTATTTTTTAGGGATTTAAAATCTTAGTGCAGACGCGTCCATACAAAATTTTACGACTTTGTATGAACGGCAAAACATTTTTTTCTCAAATTTTTATAAAATGAAAGATTCATTTTTAACATTGATAAATTGTACATACATTTTAAACCTTTGTTTATTAGTTAACGATAGTTTAAATATTCAGATCTTTTTGATTGGTTGTCAAAATTGAAAAGTTATATTTATAGGCCACGACTATAAAGGTAATAAACGAATATATACTAGTATAATTTATAGTTAAATACATAAATAAATATAATATACCTAAGTATGAAAAGAAAATGATTTATGATCACTACATATGCAGTAAACACGGAAATTTCTTACTGATGAGTAAAATTCTCAACTTTATCAAAGAATTCTGTACTTACGGCACCCTAAATGTGATAAATTTAATAGAAGACTAAAATGTCACTCGGTAATAGACACTTCTTTAGGAACCTATTACCGACCCAAACAAATATTGAATGGGTCGGTAATAGACTCCCATACATTCTATTACCGAGGGTTATCTGATCATACCATCGGTAATAGACTCAATATGGAGTGTTTGAAAAATCTAATTCCGACCCATAAAAACAAACGGATACAGTTTTATTTTCATTACAAATCAAAAGTATATAATACAACCTTGGTATAAAACCAAAATTACATAACTGGTATGTAAATACACGATTTTATCTCAATATTTAAACCACTTGACAATTTAAGGTTCCCATACAAACTACAAATTCAGTACTGAAGTTTTCGTTAAAAAATAAGGGTTTGTTGAATACTTTCCATACCACGGAAATTGTTCTTTGAAAGCGTGAATAGATCAAGATTGCAATAACCGTAAGAGAGTATGTATAACCGATCGCATTTACCAAAAATAAAGTATAAATAACCCAAATCAAAAAAATCTATTACCGAGGTATACCACGGTATTAGTATCCACTGCAAAAAATGGCGTCTATTACCGCTGCATTTTATTTTCCATTTTAAACATATTTCCAGGCCAAAAAATGTAGAAAAAACACTCGTAAGTCGTGCAGAAAACAATAAACAACCATTTAAATGCCATAACATTAGTTCAATTGTCATAAATATTACGTAAAACACTAAATAAGATTCGAGTTCACTTACGTGTGGCGTCACGCGTTAGTATGGCACGACCTCTTTCTGCGCTGCCGTCGCGGAAACTGACGAATTGCAAGCACTTTGTTTCATTCACACACATTAGCGCTAACAGGTCCGTAAGTCAACTAAATAAGCTTCGTTCGTGTAAAATGTGTTTTTTAGAAAATCGATCGGTTTGTTTATAAAAAGCGTATTTAAAAATACCGCGGTGATGGTCGCCGATTTTGATACCCCCGGTAATAGGCGCCGTTACCTTATGTAAAAAAATGCGAATCTATTTTAGGTTTTTGCCTGTAAAACTACAGAATTTATGTTAAAAAGTCTTAAAATTATCATCAATACAAATTTTCATGTTTTTTTTACATGTTATTTAATTTTTTTACGTTTATTCACTAATACCAACCAAATAGGGTAAAGTCACGAGAGTGGTCAACCAGAGACCAGTGTAGTCGACCTTACATAAGTGCGAAGAGTGGGAAATATATAATGTATCGTACTCTTCCCACTCATACAAAGCATAGGCAGAGACCGACTTAGACCCTAAATGTTAAATACTCGTAAACAGCACAAAAGTATTTTCGATGATTACATTATTTTATAGATAATCTACAGAAAACTATAGTCTATGCTTTTAGGTATTTAAAAAATTGTAAGCATTCCAAACCACGTGACATTGTTAAACAGCCAATCAAAACTGTTTTATCTAACTTTGACGTATCGGTATTCTGCTTCTATTGGCTGACGAACTATAATCACGTGGTTGTATTCTGTCAAAAACAACGGACGGGCGGACGAAAGAGCGAAATCGCAGCGGCGAGTTTAGGTAGTCCCGTCAGAGCGAACAAAACACATTTTAGCGCGTGCATTTTCAATTAAGCAGCCTTATACGTTCGATCCATCTTTAGAAACCATGCTGTTAAATTGTAAATGCACGCGCTAAATGTGTTTTGTTCGCACTGACGGGACTACTTAAACTCGTCCGTCCGTCCAACCGTCGTTGTTCAGAGAATCCCTACCCAGTTTACATTTTTTTAAATACCTAAAAGTATAAACCGTTAAATTAATACAAAATAATGCAACAATGAACTCACAACAACAAGTTAGTAGATAACTGTTAAATAATCGTTGTAGGTTAACAGTGTAGGGCTGTATCCAGTTTATATCTTTATTGCAATGTAATGAGGTCCATTATCTCTTTTTAGTCGACTGCTCCTACACAAACTCGTGGAAAATCTTACTAAGTACCGTAATTTGCTTCCTTATTAAATAAATAAAAAAAAAACAGGTACAATTTGTAATCAATAGACTAAAAACCTAAGACGGTCGTATTGGAGCAACCGATATAGTAATTAAATACAAAAAAACTATAAAATAGCTGATTTATCAGCACCAAGGTGGTCAGGTATTTCATACAAAACTCTATACTAGCTTTCGTTTTTATACTTAGTAAATAGTAGGTAACTGTTTTGACCAGGGGCCTTAATATGGCTCCGTTTATCGCGTGACAATGTTTGGATAAGGCATCCGTCACCTTCTGACACGTAGATTGGTAAATAAGTACTAGAGTGACGGATGCTTTATCGACATTTGAAACGCGATATAGACACACCCCTAGTTCCGCAGGGCCGGTATTCTAAGCTCTAAAAACTATATCGTCTTTGAGCTGTATATTGTCAACGTTTTGACAGCTCTTATTTACTTGACAGTAATGGCGGCTGACGTCAAAACAATACCGTAACAGGTCAAATACGATATGGTTTTTACCACCGAGAATAGAGCCCCTGGGATTCATTCTGCCCTGCTTATTGCGAGGAAAGGACGTGACTGGTTGAAAACCAGTGCTGCGGGCCTAGTTTGGCTGCGTCTATATTGCGTGTCAAATTTACTAATTTACGTGTCATAAGGTGACGGATGCCTTATCCAAACATTGTCATTGTCACGCGATAAACGCAGCCATGTTAGGGCCCCTGCTGTGCCAACCTTCTTTTTAAATTTACGACCCCTTAACTAAATATAAATAAAAGTCTGGTGACCGGCAGGCCATAATAAGAAACGAGGAAGAACAACCCTTGCTTTTTACACCTGGCTAACAACAGCAACGAGTAAATCTTGACAGCCCCCTCGCGACCCACGACCCACAGGTTAAAAATAAAGGGCCTGCCCAGATAAAGGTACAATGTCAATATTTTTATGACTAAGTAATAATAATTATTAACTTATTAAGTAAGGTATCTCATTTAGGTCAAGCATTGTCTGTTAGATAGTCCTCGACCTTTTTAAGTATTTTTTTAAATTTTGTATATGGTAACCTCCTGTTGATTCTGGCTCTTAGAATCTGTCTCTGCTCTGGTGGTCCCCCCCTTCGCCCCCCCGCAACGTGGTCGTGAGTTATCGTGCGATGTAGGAGTGCTCCGTACGCGGCATGTAGAGCAGTGTGTCGCGACATACTGCAGCGGTGGACATAGCGTGGATACACCGTTTGTTTCATAATTCTTGTACCCGGCATTCGTTGCAGTTTCTCGTTGTCTTGACTATAAAATATTTTGAGACCAAATTCTTTAAGCAATATGTATGTATGTATGTAAACTCTTTATTGTACAAACAGAAAATAACAAATCAAAAATAAACAGAAACAAAAAAGGTATGTACAAAGGCGAACTTATCCCTATAAGGGATCTCTTCCAGTTAACCTTAACCGTTAATATCCTAAAGTTTCAAAAATATATTCCATAAATATTACCCCTGGCAAGCACGAGGTTAAAGGTATTATATACGTACCATACGTACTCACAATACCTCTTTTCCTGGAACAAAAGTCAGAGCCGCATTGAAAACCTTTGTAGTATTGAGAGCATAAAGGAAAAAAAACGTTTATTTTCATTTATAATACGTAACCCATTTTTGATGACATAGTGGTTAGTCTACTTGCTACTGAGTGAAGTGGGCCTGCCTACGAAACTGGCCGTGCCGGGTTAGATTCCGGTTAGGGTAATTTTTGTGCTAATTGCCACATATTACGAGTATGTACATGTCCCGTTGACTTATTGGAAATTGGCAGGTTTAGTTTATAATACGGCCAGAGATCCCCTAGTTCATTTGCCTCCTCTAGCATAAAAAAACTATCATAAATTCATAAGCAATGGGTTCGCATTGCTCGGTATTTAGTCCGTTGACCCCGCGCGGCGTATCCACGCTAAACTCGCGCCGCGCGGGTCCCGTTACGTGGCAGTGGGTTAGCATCCGTCGAACACATCCCTGAGATGCTGCGCTAGGGCTGTCACTGCTACTTAAACTCGAGAAATTATAAAATAAGGAAATAATGTCAGCAATATTGGCTTGGGTTAAAATATTGTTTGATAAAGTTCTAAATTGTAATTTTATGTGTTTTATGGGAATAAAGAATACCTACTTATTTTTGTTTAGTTGAACTGTTAGTTCTGCAGCAGTTTCGTTGTGTTGATATTTGCTGTAACTTGGAATTTTTGCACTATTTGCATTGGTACAGTAAAGTTCATAAATATGTGTAGACTTTAGTTCCTTGTCTACTCAATGTGATGTTTAAACTGCCATATCTGAATTGTCAGAGCGATTAAAGTGGCAAAGTACACATATTTATGATCTCGACTGTACGTCACCTCCTAAGGCCCGCGTTCAATTTCGATTCTTATTTCTCTATTACTATGGAGCTTAGTTAAAAAATACTTTGGCATGTATCCTTAGCTTGTTCTTTTGCTAAAACTTATTGGTATATGTATTCGCGGCATCCACCGCGGCATCCACTAAGATCACCTGAGTGGATCACCCAGGTGATTATATTGGACGAATTTGTCCTATAAGATCCCCCAGGTGATTCAACCGGACGCTATGTCCAGGAGGATCCCCTAGGTGATTTTAGTGGACAGATATATATCCACTAGGATCCCCCAGAAAATAATTATGACTTCGCAAGTGATTCTAGTTGACAAACATGTCCAATAAGATCATCTGGGTGATTCAATTGGATTACGTTGTACATTACGATCACCCAGGTGATTTAAATGGACTGCTACATCCAGAACGATCACTCAGGTGATTTAAATGGACATAAATATCTAACACGCTCCCTTGGGTGATTTTTGTGGACTACTACGTTCAGAAGGATCAACCAGGTGATCACAGTGGATATATTTGTTCGCTAAAATCACCTGGGTGATCTTGCTGGAAATTTCTAGGAATAGGGATGTTGACTCATTGAACATTAAACTTCACTATACGCTCTAATTATATTTTGATTGAAAAACTGAACATTATCATAACTAAGAGGAAATATTAAAATTAAAATAACTACCATGTAATCGAAAAAAATATGGTTACAGTCTAGTGGTGGTTGGCAGATAGTAAGCAAATTTAAAAAGTTAGAGCAGCGGCCTTAAATGTTTTTCCTTAGGGTTTTCATACATTACTTCTTGGCCTAGGCCATGAAGTGATGTAGGGAGCCACAAACAAGAAACTTTATGTCTTCAATTCGTGACATTAACGCATACATTTCCGAGCATGTTTGAGAAAATAAAATTATGTTGTGCCTTTACAATCGAATTTTTATTTAAGGATAAACTACACTACTTACTTATTTAATACTTTTCAATAACATTAACAACTTCAACCCAAAAAGTTTCCATATCTTGGGGTGATATTTGCATTACCATTTTTCTTAGGTGTGATGTTTGGCTATTGCATGTGCAATTTAATTCACCTTTTGACCATCCAATTTCACAATCTATGTTTTTTTTTCTATGACGGTGTAATAACATGAAAATAATGGTCAATCTTTTCGTATTTGCCTATACAATATTTGACCATTTTTTTCATTAGATACTATCGAAAATCACGAGTTGATCTGTCTGTCAAGTAACCTCATTTTAATACTTTCACTGTCCATGCATCAGTGTAGTTATCGTGTTGTAAATAATACCTCAACGTAATTAGATGTAGTAAGATACTGAATTAGAACGTATAGACGGATAAATGACAGAGCTAAAAGCACAATGGACTGCTCAAGAAATTGCATATTTAATTCAGAGTGACTAACCAAACAACGAATGATCCTTGGAACAGTCCTTGTTTACACGGCTCTGTACGTAGTGTCAGTGCTTTATTTACATCTATCTAATACCTTTAAACGAGCAATTCTTGTATATATATATATATATATATATTATATACGATTACGATTTCGATGAAATTTGAAATATGGGGGTTTACGGGGGCGAAAAATTTATCTGTCAAGTTGTCATCTTCGGGAAATGTCGTTTTCAACCCGAGCGACGCTCGGTCTTCCGGGTACTGATATGTAATACGAGTACGTACCTGGCCAGATCACCAGTGCATTTACAACTTATTACATTAGGTCAAGTTATTATATTCTTCTGATATACTCGTATATATGTCACCGACAACAAATGCTGTTTATGGTGTCCATTTAAATCAAATCGATACTAAATCCCGCGAAGTACGGGAACACGCACATCGAAGACATTAAAAACAACGTTTTCTTAATAAAATGAAATTAGAAACATTTAAATTATACACCTTCTATAATTATTATAATTAGGTAAGTAATTAAAATAAATTTCCATTTTAACAAAAATCAAACTTATACTATAAGTACCAATAATAATAATAATAGTACTATCAGACCATTGGAACCTTGACCCACCATAGAACTGTGTCACAGAGACTTTATGATTCAAGTCATAAGAAGTGTCAAACAAATTGTTTTATAATGTCACTGTGACTATGGTGGGTCAGGGTTCCATTGGGCTGATAGTACATAAGCTCACGCCTTTATAAATAAATATCAGGGGACAATGTCACACCAATTGACCTAGTCCCAAACTAAGCTCAAGGCTTGTATTATAAGTACTAGACAACGATATAAATACTTATATAGATAAATATATACTTAAATACATAGGAAACATCCATGACTCAGGAACAAATATTCGCGCTCATCACACAAATGTCTGCCCTTACCGGGATTCGAACCCAGGACCGCTAGCTTCGTAGGCAGGGTCACTACCCACTAGGCCAGCGCCCAGCTTTATTCCCAGAGTGGGGTAGGCAGAGCTACAGAATTACTAACAACTCAAAAACTTGTTAATAATTCTGTAACCACATTTTGCACAATTAGGCTAAGATGTTTACCACTGTATTAGTGACAATGACAAGTCATAAGAATGATCAAACAATATGTCACTGTGACATAGTTCTGTTCTAGTATTTTTTGTCCCTTTCTGTCAAATTCAAATGACATACAAGGACAGAGCATATTTCAAGCACACTAGCTATAGCGCGTTT